>CM056825.1:6922500-6952500 GCA_029853015.1 Chelidonichthys spinosus | reverse complement strand
TAAGACACATTAGGATACAACATGTCCTTCAGAAGTTGCTCCATCCTTACACTCCAGATAGGATTTCACGTTGGGAGGTGTTTTCAGGAGACGTGGACGCAACGTTTTAATCTTCGTTGTAGCGCCAAGAGGTGTGAATGGAAGTCCAACCACTGTGTGACACAGTGAAGGATCCCGAGGAGAGAAAAAAACAAGATATGGGGGGATAAAGAAGGCTTAGAGAGAATTACTGTCAGAAGAAACCAGGAAGTAGTGTTTGAATGTGAAACAGAAGTTGGAAGCTTTCTATTGATTTTTAACTCGCTACTAGAAGGCCTTTAATAGCTCATTGGGGAGCGTGGGGAGTGTTTCTATGAACAAGCTCTGTTGTCCACGTCATATTTCTTTACACTTTATTGCCACAAAAGCAGTTTGGGAGATGAAGTTATAAGTCTTATAGGTCAAATTGAGAGAGTGGTCATCTGTAGACGGTTTACACTGTTGAGCTGTAATCTCTGTCTTGTCTCAATTTTGGGATTCTCCTGGGAAACAACCGCCGTTCCTCTCACTCTGTCTGACTCTCGACTGTGATTAGTTTTGTGGGTTTTAGTTAATCTCTTATTTATAAGCACATAATATCTGCACAAGCATAAATATTTAGAGCGGGACTGCGGTGCCGGGATGATCGGTGGCTCCCATTACTCACCGTGAAGAGGGAAGGAGGGAGGTAGAGCTCGACCTCGGGGCGGCGAGGTCAGACGGAAATGTGGGTGACACATGCACACACACACACACACACACACACACACACACATACAAGCACACATGTTGAAGCTCCCTTACAGATGATAATGATAGCCTAGCATCACACACTCTCACTTCAGATACCCAGATACTCAGTTACCCACCCTTTCAACCTCTGCTTCTGTATTTCTGTTTTTCTATTTCCTACCTTCCCCATGCTACTGGCGAATCCCCGACATGACAGAGGCCCCCCTCTAGTTCGGGCCCCCCATGGCTGCCTGTCAGACAGCAGACAATAGGGACCCGGGCACATTTGCCTTTCTAAAGAAGCAGCGTTGCTTCACCCCTCCTCCCTACCGCACTTCCTCTCTCTCTCCTTCTCCCCCCGTCCTCGTCTTCGCTCCGTCTTCCTCCCATCGCTTTCTGTCAACTGTGATAACTCATTAATATGTCACAGACCTGTGTGTGTGTGTGTGTGTGTGTTCCTTCTTGTGTTACAGGACGACTATCAGTGAGCAGAGAGCTGTGTGATTGGGTTAAACACAGGGACTCGACTACAGTAAAGGCCAGCCGTGCTCTCTCATGTGACCAGACTTATCAGTTTGTACATGCCTGATAACAAAAATAAAGGTCAGGAACAGGTAGAGCGAGCAGCCATGAATCCAATCTTTATTTCACATTTACAGCGTGTGTGACAGAACCAGAAACGTCGCTTTAATGTGTGCTTGAGTGCAAGAAATTAGGATCATTTGTGAGTTTGTACATTGCATTGATTTTTCCGTTCATGGCTGGTAGCATCTAAAGGACCTTAAATGGATTGCTCTACCATTTTTTGGGGATTGTACTTGAGGAGATGAAACCACTCTCATGTGTGTGAGGTAAATATGATGCTACTGTTTCCATCTGCTTCCTGCTTAAAATAAACCCAAACAATCTTTGTTTTGCGTGCGGCATGTAAAAAATGATGTCTACTTTAAAACAATATGAACATAACACTTGTAAGACCATCTGCCCAAAATGTGAAGCTGTCTGGTTTTGCCCATACTTGTTAGTTTTAACGGGAGGAATGAAAGAGACACGCAAGAGGGAGAAATAAAAAGAGGGAGACGCGTCACCTCCCCATGTTTAAGCTCTCTCTCTGACTGAGCCAGGTTCAGATAGAGTTAAACGCTTTGATCGGCGTGCTCTCTGTGCTGTGAGTCCGACCTGTGTGCACCTTAACCGGGGCTTCTTCAGGGTGGATGCTGCTCAGCATGGGGACCCGACAGCCGCGCACCCGGAGCTCTGCTGCTCCGCTTCAGGCTGGGTCTGGAGCCCCGGGGCACTTCTTCCTGAGTGGTCCCCGGGTGCTCCTCAAACTGACACACACACACACACACAGCAGTCGTACAAGCACACCTGGGGATTGACATATGCAGCACACACACACACATATATATACACCTGCATCCGTAATGACTAAACAAATGCGTGCACACACATACACTTTCACAGCGAGGCAGACATGCACAGGATGGCCTCAGGCTGTAGGGAGCGAGGTGCTTATGAAGTCTGAGGTAAGGGTGGAGACGGGAGGAATGCAACTCACACTAGTATAACTTCAGGTCACGTCTGGAAACACTGTAAACTCATCCACATTGGAGGCTGGTAGTCTTGATGACGGTCTCAAAAATGTCCCCTAAATGCAGCATGGAAAGTATGACATGCTGCTGCAATCCAACACATAACATTCACAGAATCTTTCTTAGACTAATGACCTCCTTTTCCCCCCCTGGTTACCGATTGACACGTCATCTTTTCACTTGAACCGATGATGTTTTTTCATGATTAGACCGCAGTTTGATGGGGCCGAATTCTCTCATCACAAATTTGTTTTCCTGGCCTAGATCAGGGCTGCCAGCGCTGGTTGAAGGGCATGGGGATGTGTGTGTGTTGGGAGTGTGTACATGTGTGTGTTGGAGTGTGTGCATGTGTGTGTATGTGTGTGTGTGTGTGTGAAACGGAACTGCAGAGCCCCAGTGAAGTTGATGCCTGTCAAGCCCGTAGCACCACACTCAGACAGGGCTTGACCAAGCGTTTAAACACTGCTCTAGGATTTCCCGCTATTATGGACTGAGTGGAAGTGTCAGTCAGTGAGGTGTGTGTGCGTGTGTGTGTGTGAGTGTGTGTGTGAGAGAGTGTGTGTGGAATTGGCAGAATCGATGGGTGTTGTCAGTTCAGTGAGGCCAAAAAGGTTGGAAGGCTAGCTTTGAGCACCAGAGACAAAGAGCAAGAGAGGAGTTGGGTTTGGATTCAAATAGGGAGGTCACATGTAGCAGCGCGGAGCATGAAAGCACTCCGACAGTTTGGCATTTTCCTGACCTTGGAGTTCGCTTTTGCCCGTCCGTGTGGTATTTCAGTGCTCAGCGCGGCTCGCAGGTGGGATCAGAGGGACACACAGTTCAGGTGGAAGGTTCTTTGAACATTTTCAAAAGCGAGTCCTTGCTGTTTTGGTAGAAAATGTGACTTTTTTTTTTCCTTTTTTTTTTTTTTTTCTGAGGAATAGATTTCAGAACCACATCGCAGCGTCACGCTGGTTTTTCTGATGAGCTGCCACGTCGACTCAATTTGGAAATCTGAAGTAAAACCCAAGGACAATCCAGCTTCGTTTGCAGGCGGGATTCATGTTGATTTTTCACCAAAGGGTAGTGCTTAGTAAGCATCTGTTGGCTGGTAAAACTCACTTCCCCTCAGATTGACATTATTTCTAGTACATTAAATTCCTCATTTTGCCGGGAAAGCCCTGGAACCTACTCCAGCACCCCTGGGAGTTTTTGGTTCCATTTTACACACCCCTGCTTGAAATGAGCTTCCACATGCAGTACTTACAGACACACACACACACACACACACACACGCATATGCATAATGAATCAGGTGATGCTTATATCCACCGCTAAGCAACGGACCTGAGAGAAGTGTATTAAAGTCAGAGGGGTGATGGGATGAGAGGATAGTGAGGTGGTGAGAGAGTGATTGGACGTCAGGTATGTGGTGTTGCTATGGGTGATGGGCAGGGCAGGTGGTTAATGACTGGCAACACGAGAGAAGAGCGTGTGTGTGTGTGTGTGCGTGTGCGTGTGCGTGTGTGTGAGAACGGAGGGATCGACTGTGTGAGTTGGCCTTGAGGGAGTCGAAGCCTTGGGAAAATCAGTCATACGGCGCCACAAAGAACTGTTTTGTGTGTGTGTGTGTGTGTGTGTGTGTTTGTTACAAAGTTCATGAGAGTCCAAGCATGCAAATGTTTATTTGTGTTGTGAGTGCATGTGCGTGTTTGTTAATGTGACTTTTTAAATTGGGCTGCCACTGCAAGATTTAAATGATAATGGATCTATTGACCCTGAGAAATGCTGCATTTGCAAGTGTTCAGTTTGGTGGCGGTGATTGGGGGGGATAAAAAGGGGCTAGCTAGTGAAGTCACTGTTTCTGTGTGTGTGTGTGTGTGTGTGTGTGTGTGTGTGTGTGTGTGTGTGTGTGTGTGTGACCTCTACAAATTGAATTGGACTGAGGGAGGGGAACTTGTTGTCTGGTTTCGGTGTTTATTTTGGTGAAATGTGTTTTCCTGTTTTGATTGTGCACAGGCTTAAGACACAGACACACACACACACACACACACACACATACACACACACACACACTCTCGCTTTGCTTTTATTGGAGCAGACAACACACACACTCAACCAGCTGGCTGCATGACAGCCACAATAACATTAATGAAACACTTATCGATCCAAACATATTAACAGTCTTTTAGAAATAGTGTATTTGACTACCACTCCTTGTCCTTGTGCGTCTGTGTGTATCGGTGTGTGTGTGTGTGTTTCTTTGTGTATCGGTGTGAGTCACACAGCACTCTCCAAGGTCAAGGTGTTTTTCTTTCTTTCTCTGCCACTCACGGTCTTCCCGTCAATCTGCCAATTTTCCGTTACACGGTACCGTCTCCTCCTCATCTCTCCATCTGGCCTTTTGCTCTCTCTCTCTTTTCCCCGTTTCTTATTTTCTCCTTTTTCATCCATCTGTTTCTTCCAGCACCATACTCCGCATGCTTCTGCCTTCATGTCTACTTTTCCTCTTTTCCCTCTTCTTCCAATTCTACTTATTTTACTCTCCCTCTTCCCCTCCTCCTCCCTCACTCCCCCCTCCTCCCTATTGTCCTGGTTAATCTGGCTGTGTCCTTGTAATCAAATGATGCATTAATCCGGGTTACCCCATCCCAGTGCTTATGCTGTTCACCCCATGCAACACTCACACACACACACACACAGTGCAAATATGGCGTATCCAGGCTCTTACAAAGCGCCTCCTTGTGTTGTCACGTCATGCAGACTGAACACATGACTGACAAACAATAGCTGGACGCAGCGCCTCACATTGTCGAACGTAATCTCAGATTCCTAAACACCCGGGGCGTCACCGACGGTGAACGCAGCCATCGTTTCCATTCACAGCCAATTTGAATCGTGGCGATGAATTCATAGACTCGCGTACGTGATTTATCACTCCGGACGCATGTCTCGGTGACCTGCGACCCGCACGTTGCTCCATGCATATTTCACTGTTATCGCCCAGAAAATACCCCTCGTCGTCTTCCATATAAGCCCACGTTCAGTTCTTTGCAGCCTCCTTGATTGTGGATTATAAATGTCTGGTATGATTAAACCTTGATAAAGGTCATATAGATCAGAGACTCCGGGCTTTGCTGTTTGATCAATCATACATTCCACTCCTCTAATATTTTCATTAGTCCCTGGGGTGTTTAGAAATGTATTTAACTTACATCGTTCGCAACAGTGATTCATTTCCCTGGGAGGTAGATCTGAGATGGTGTGTGTGTGTGTGTGTGTGTGTGTGTGTGTGTGTGTGTGTGTGTGTGTGTGTGTGTGTGTGTGTGTGTGTGTGTGTGTGTGTGTGTGTGTGTGTGTGTGTGTGTGTGTGTGTAAAAGACGCTGTGTCCTTGAACAGGCTTATAGCTGCAGCTGGAACATGCGTTTGCCCTCTCCAACACCTCTCTCTCTCTCTCACACTCACTGTTACGCACATGGACGCATCAAATCACACACACACTCACACAAACACACGCACGCTCCCATTAACGGCAGCCTTTTCCAGCCTAGTCCCCCTCTTTTACTCCCATTCTTCCCATCTTAGCAGGAGATGGGGTGGAGGGTGGGTGGAGAGGGAGAGGGGCCAGTAAAGAGGCTGGCAGGTTTACAGGACGACGTAAATCAGAGGAGCACACATAGCAGAAGTTCATCCTCATCGCTTTTTTCCCCTCCTCCTCCTCCTCTTACAAACGCAGCAGCGATGGGAGGATAAAGAGCCAGATGGGGTTGTTAATCGAACTGTAACGAGACAAAGACAAATATGTTGGGCAGTTTTTAGACCATCAAAAAGTTGGGAATATCAGCAGCTTGATTTTGTTATTGCCAACAGATCTCAATCTTTTATGTGGTAAGAACTCAAATTCAAATTAGCCAAATCCTAATCAGCAGCTACTGGATGCTCACACACTTTTGTTCTCCTGAACTCTTATTTTCATCATAGCGTTTGGGTTTTTACTTGCTCTTTCTCTCCATTTCCTTCCATATTTCCCCCCTTTTTCCCCTCCTGTGTCTTCAAAACCAATGCCGAGGTGCAGAAGAAGCCAGAGGCTGGAAGAACACTGTTCTCATTCTCCTCTCTATCACTTTCTCACACAGAAAGGCACATACGTATGCATGCACGCTTGCTTCAGGGCCCCTTGCGTTCTAACCGCAGGTCAATCCTTATGAAACGCCGTGAAACAGCTTGTGCATAGATTTCTAATGCAGTCGGGTCCGACCTAAGAGCTTAGGAAGTCTTAGCAAATTGACTTGAGTTTTTATCCTTCATTGCTGGAGTCCCTTTACTTTCTCTCCATCATCTTGTCTGGCTTACGGTTATGGAAGTTATAATAACGGGGCTATAAAACATACATTTCAACATGAGCCGCAGCAGAGCGGCCGCGTGTCTAATGACGTGATTTCACTGTGTTTTGTGCGGCGGTGAATTTCTTTTTTCCCTTCCTGGCAAGGTTGCAAGATGTTCCCGTGATTCCGTTTTGCAAGCGAATCATTTCATGGGTGTCACTACAAGTTGTGTTTTCTGCTTGAGCAAAGATATTGAAAAAAAAAAATCTTCCACTACATCCATTTGTGGATTATTGTCCAATCTGTTTGATGTCAGTCTCCATTCCGATCTCTCTCTCTCTCTCTGGCGCCTCTCCCTCCTTCCTTGCTCTTCTCCTCTCACAACGCCCTCTCTCTCTTTACTTTTGCTTGTTATTATCTCAACCCCTGCATACCTTAACAACTCCCTCACTTCATTAGCTCATGGAGGAGAACATCCCTTTTTATTCACGCCTCAATGGAGAGATAAACCGACGTGATAAAAGGAAAAAGGTTCAGAGGCCGCGAGTCCTCCGTGAAAGGAAACGTAAGGGTGATAATTATACGTGCTTTTCTCCGTGTATGGCCGCGGCTCGGTTGGGCAGACAGAATGAGCGGGAAGAGGAAAAACCCTCTTTGAGCTCTGGGTGAACTTTGACTCCGTAAGAAAATGAAAATATGGAGAGAAGTGTAGCTTTCCAGTCTCTCTTTCCAGTCTTTTATTCTCCCACTCTGCGAGGACTGTTGCAGAGTTGCAGGTGAAATATTTTTAGAGTAAGACACAGCTATTTCTGCCTTGGCTATGCCTAAAAATCAATAGGAATATTCCCCCCCCCCCCCCCCACACACACAAAAAACAGCTATGCTGTGTCCCCGAGTAACTCTCTAACCCTCCGTACCCAAGACCCGTCTTATCTGCCTTTCCCAGCTGGGCCTCTGAGCATCAGAAGTGTGGAGTGCTATAACACTTGGATAAAAAAAGAAGCTTTGGATTGTGTGTGCATGTGCTGTGTGTGTGGGTGCACATGTTTTATATAGCATGAGTGTATGTGTGTGTGTGTGTGGTCATACATTGGGATTGAAGGTGTGATGATGCTGCTGCTGCTGCAGCAGTCAAAGTCACACAAACGCCTTGTTTCCGGACCATGATGCATCGGGTCTGAACCTGCGTAGTCTTTGACAGTTGGGGACGGCGGATGGCGACGGATGATTTGTCACAGACAAATACTGGCCGGTCAGCGGCGCCTCCTCCCAGAGGCTGCCGTTCCCTCTCTTAACCCACTCACTCTGCCTCCCGTGTGAAATGCCTCGTCTCTATCTTTTTCATGTTGTTGCCTGTAGAGTGGGTTTCACGCGGCCCCTCAAAGTAGAACTGACGGAAATAGAGAAACGAGATGTACTCTCGGCGGCATCTACATTACAGTCACAATTACGTCAAAAAAAGAGCAGTTCTTAGTGTTTGACTAAACAGGCCTTCAAGTGGGGAAATTACTTCAACAGAGGTCCCGGAAACAGCGCGGCATATCCTTATGAGGATAATGCACTTCTTTGATCATTACTTAAGAGGCAAAAAAAAGACCTTCTCTCCGTTTTTTAATTTCTGCCCGTCTTACCTGAGACTGGAGGCAAGAGCGCAGTCAAGGGAGGCGGCAGAGGAAAACGTCTGCGATCTTTGAAGTTATTGAAATGAGGGGTGGAGCGGCTGGGAAATACCAGGGAGAGCTCAGTAAGAACTTGTTGAGCTGCTTGGAGAAGTTCAGCCAAACTGTCAGCTCTTCATCTCTGATGTATTTTTTTGGACTTGAAAGTGAGAATATCTTTTAGTTTTGTGTCTCTTGGTAAATATATTGTGCTGCTGAGGGGGGAAAAAAACCCAACAAATGCACCCGACACGTCTGCTCCCGTTAACCTGTTCGCTAACTCAATATGGTGGTTTATTCAGAAGTCAAGTGCGAAGCTGTCAGAACCCATTGATTCCTTGGATGCGAAATCCCTCAACAGCCATCCCTTCGGATAGGCGTGATGCACTTCCTTCAGAGACCGGCTGTTCCTGACAGGGGTCAGACTGGTGTCGTCTGCAAGCAGGCAGGAACCTGACACCAGTGATGAGAGAGCCTCTGAATAGAGCCGTGGGCATTGATGATGTTCGGCTTGTCAGGTTGTGGCAGAGCACGGGCGTCTTCTTAGAGACGCGTCCTCAAAGGGAAGAGACGGCGACGCGGGGGTCGGTCCCTAACTGAGGCCCGAATGCATAAAGAGCACGAGGGGAGGCAGACAAGATTGGGCCTGACCTCCAGCTGTCCAACAGAGCATGAATATTCTTTATAGTCAAAACAGCAGCGTTGGGTCGGTTCAAGCCGTCAGCCCGTGGCATTTCTGTTGTGCATATAGATTGGACTTAAGATGAACTCATGCCGTGGACGGCGGGGACGCCGTGCACAGGTGGCACAGGTGTCTTATCCTATTGTGTGCAGATGGACTTCATGCAATTATGAGCGGGCGACATGAATGACACAATTACCATGTCCCACCCAGGGGTGCAAGCCAAAAAAACCTATTTCCACCTTCATACAGGAAATAACAGCTTTATCGCTCCATATGATTTTCGGCCACATGGCATATGTTCTCCCTTTCACCGGGACGGAAGCCAAAGAGGACCAAATGTATTCACAACTTCAAATTGAATAAAAGATGCTGTTTGTTTATGTGTGTAAAACAAATGGGGTAAAATGTAGTTCTTCTTTGTGTCCGCCTTCAGGGACCCAAACGATTTGTTTACTTTAAATTCAGCAGTTTCTGAGACGCACGTTAGTATTTAGCAGATAATACACTTCTACTCCCTGCTTAATATTTAGTGTGTTTGTGGAAAGGGGTCACAATGGCCTGGAAGGAGACAGATTCACGCACAAATGTGTCTTTTTACAAAAAGACATGAACACCCAATTTGCAGAGAGTGTTTTTAATAATCATTATGCAGCAGAATAGCTGCTCTCAGGCAATTTATTGCGACTTAGCAATTCTACTCTGCAAATATTAGCTCTGGCCGGCACGATGAAATGCTAACGCGATTTTAACCATTGCACTGTTTGATTCTTAGCTGCACTGACAGGTGCACGTCATGCAGGTTTAATATGGTGAGGGGGGATCAGCAAAAATATCGTCAGCTCCATTTTCAGGAGTTCATGTGCAATTTCCATGGTTAATATGCTGCTGAAAGCTGCACAGGGCCTCTGCGATTGTGTGTGTGTTTGTGTGTGTGTGTACATATGAAAGCAGTATTGCTGCGGAACGTTAATTAGTCCTGATATGTTTCCCATTTCATCCACAGCTGAACGTTCCCTGTTCACAAACCTTGATCAACGTTCATTCATTTTAGCCCATTACCCCCCTCCCAACCTCCCCCTCCGTCTTCCCCTCTCCCTCTCTTGACTGCCTCTCTCTTCCTCAGTTCATCGATGTGTTAGCCATTATGCCGCTAATTTACACTGCGGTGGGGGGAGGTGGGGGGGTCGAGGAGGAGAACACAGAGCCTCGGTGCTCCCTTTTCCTCGCTCCTGTCTGTTCTTCTTAATAGCTAAACGTTTTCTGCAGCTTGTTCATGTAACGCCAGCTTGGGAAGCTCTCATTGACAAAGAGGTTTTAGGATGAAATATAGCAAATTAAGTACACTTAATCTGCCTTCCCGGGTAAAATAATAGAATTTCAAATGATGGATCGTAGGTAATGTTTTTTTTTTTGAAGGGGGGGGGAGCCTACAACCACATCGGCTGTTGAAATGTCGACGTTACAAAGCCCAGGTGCGTGTTGATTGGGACTTATTCAAATACTCTGACAATTGCTTGTTTCAAGTGTGTCTAATCAGAGTTTGTTCCCATCCTAATGCTTTGATATGGCTGTCAGTTGTTTATTCTGTTGTGGGTGTGAGTGTCTGTGTCTTTGAAGAGATTACATAGAAATTACAATGAATTAAAGGCAGTCATGCTGGTCCAAATGAAAATGGAAAAGACAAATTTAACAGGAAAATAGTCTACTGTCCCAGTGAAAATAATAGATCCATAAATACATCACTTACCTGACCTACTTGTACGGAGACCTTCTCATAATTTGCAGTCTGACACATACTAGAAATATGAAGGTCCTTCCACCATAAATGCTTCATTTGTGTAAAAAAAACAACAACAAAAACAAATTATATGAATAAAATAACAGTACAAATATGATATATGATAACATCATAGTTTTTTGGTTGGATATGAACCTTATTCTGAGGTGGAAAGTGGGCCATTGTGATCCAGTAGATGTAATTGTTACATTGCTGCCACACACACACACACACACACACACACACACACACACACTCACACTGCTGCCCCAGTCATTTTCAAGGTCACGGTCCTCCCATCCTCCTCTCTGTTTGTCCCCATTCATCCTGTGCATAATGGGAAGTGCTGACTGGTTTGGGACATACATTTTACCCCTGCCTCCTGCCCATACAGGCTGTTGCAGGTGTAGAAACCCAACATGGCTACATGCAGGCTTTTGTGTTCAGAGTCCTGTACGCGTATTGATTGTCGTCCGGCTATATAATGAGCCCCGTTCCACATAAAACATAGTGATGTGAAAGAGTAAATACAGCACTTCTGCACACGGCATTCTAGTACGAAGTAGGTGTGATGGAGAATATGGAGGTCAATGTAGGAGCGGATGTACTTGTGTTTTACCTGCTCCTTCCTCTTTTCTTTAATTAGCTGTGCTGCTGTATTAGGAAGCCCCCCGGGGAGGATAGAGAGAAATAATAAATGGGTAGGGGCAGGGAGCCTGACCGACACATTCATATTTATTGTGCCTTCCTCGATGGTAGCTGTCTTGGTCTGTGTGTGTGTGTGTTTGTGTGTGTGTGTGTGTGTGTGTGCACATATAGGGTTAACGACTCCCAACGCCTGGGGTCTATGGCTGCCTTAAACCTGTCAGTTAGTGAGGCCAGGTAATTACCTGAGAATGACAGGTCTGGAAGGGTGTGTGTGTGTGTGTGTGTGTGTCTGTGTGTGTGTGTGTCTGTGTGTCTGTGTGGATGTGTGTGTGTGGATGTGTGTCTGTGTGTGCGTGGATGTGCTTGGGTGTACACTACATGTGCATGGATGAGGTTAGATGTGTATTATTGTGTATTGATTATTCGTGCATGTGTGCGTGTGTATGTGAGTGTGTGTGTGTGTGTGGGGGGGGGGGGGATAGGCGGTGGATGGAGAGCGGCGGCCGCGTTTCTTATCCCATTCAATTAGACAGGATACATATTGACGTGTGCAGAGGACCACCTGCTTGCGTATGCAAAGCACACAGCGAGGAGCTTGGCTTGACAGCTCCACCCAAACGCACCCCTCCCCGTCAGATCAGCACATATTGTTAGCGAGCAGACATTATTTTTTTATCACCAAACAGACCTTCCCTCCTCTCTCTTTTTTTCCCTCCCCGCTCCTCAGAGTCTCAACGCTCGGCAACCACCGGTTTTATTTGAATCAAGTGCGGAGTGACTGCGCGCCGTAGCGTTGCCGTAGTTACATACCGTCCACATCCACGCAATCGCATACGTCGCTCGCTCTCCGAGGCGTATTTTCACTGCTCCGCTCTCGCCGTTTGCCATTTCTTGCTGTTCTTGCTGTTCTTCTTTGTTTACACGTGTTTTTCAGTGCAAATGCAGGTTCTTGTGAAGCGAATCAGGCTTCCATAATAGCAGCTATTGTTACAGACGTGAAATGATGAGACTCATAGGGGTAGAAGATAAAAGAGTTTTGCTGCCATGCCTGTGCTAATGATCACAGACATTTCCTTAACAACCTCTCCACTTATCTCCCCCCAGGCCGTTTGTTTCCTCTCCGTGCCACACGCTTGTCTCATCTCCCCCTCTTTCCTATGCGTCCTGCGTCCCATTTCGGTTGTGTCGGTAGGTGTAGCCCTGATATGTATGTGCTCTTGTCCCCGGAGATTTAAGCTACTCAGCTCCCCCGTCATGGTTCCACCGCCGAGGTGGGATTTATCCAAGTGTGTGTTAAAAAAAAAACGACGCGTCTAGCACAGCATATTACAACGCCTTAATCCACAGTGGGTGATACAGAGGAGGAGCAGAGGAAGAGAGGACACAGAGGACAAGAATAAAAAAAAGGTGCAGGAACAAAGGCGAAGGAGCAGGAGGAAGCCGGGGAGAAGGAGCATGAGAGGTTGGAAGATTAGGACACAATCCCAGGGAATGACTACAGAAGTTTAAACTGGATTACACGTTGTGTATAGATTTAGTTATCACAGGCTCCATTAATGCGTGTTATCTGCATTACTGTGGTGCTGCTACTCCCGGCGAGGAAGCTTCTATAAATCGTGGGGCATTTTGAAATGCAGCACAGTTGCTTACATTTGAATTTGCTATGTCTTTGATTGATAGTGCGGCAATAAAAACACATATTTGGCAGGTGTGGGACCATTAGAGCAGATTTCTAGAAGGGTTATTTACGACATGTTATAATCACATCACCCAGAAAACCCCCCAAAAAACTGACTCATGGGACCTGTTTTGCAAAAGTGTGCTTTTTTCAGGTACATTTGCATGTATATTTATATTATTTTGGCTTGTATTTATGCCTCTGGGTATGAATTTAGGGATTATTATGTCATTGGATGTAAATGATGCTAATGGTCCAATGTATAACGTAATCTAGGGGGAGACTGGGCTGGTATTCCTGCTCTCCCCTCCTGCCTGCCCATCCCCCACCCTCCCTCTCCCCTCTTCATCCTATCCTCTCTGCCTGTTGAGTTCTTGAGAACGCTATCTCTACTGACCAAACATCATGCTTTAATCTCATTCATGGTCCCCTGAATTGGCCCTCGCCCGCCACTGGAGCATTTTTTTTAGTACTTTTGCAATTCCCCCGGGGGCTCGAACGTTTTTTCAAACATTCTGTGTTTGTGCGCCACCTTTAGTCCCATGTTCACAATAAGGGAAACTAATTTAAAAGGCTTCGGAGTGTAATCTTTTAAGCTACACCTCTACTCCATAATACCTCTCCCGTGATTGCCTGTGAGGGGCTCTTTAAGACTCTTGTTTCTGGGACTAAGACATTTCATAATCACCCTATGATCTTGTTTCATGGGCTTCGGCTTCTTTCATTCCTCAACTCTTAATAGTAGGGCGTGGTGATATCTCAATGAACTTGGACTATAATAAAGATATTCTATTCTATTCTACATGACTGAAATCCTCATCATCTGAGTATTTTACCAGCATCAATTTATATGAAAAAATGTTTTCAAATACATGAGAATAGATGATGGATGTTTGTTAAATCAGCCAAAAATGTTTTCAGTTAGTTTGCTTAGAATTATTCATTTTTTCTGTATAATTAAAATGGCAAAATAACAACAACACAATATGATTATATCATAAAAATATGTTTGTTTTGTTGCAGCATCCTCATTTGCTTTCTTCCTGAGATAGATCAGAAGATCACTTTCATGTCGATTGGTCCCCAAAATGTCCAACTGTTCCTTTAAGTTTCAATTTCCAAAGAGATAAAAATGGAAATCATATTATGGAAACATTGCATCTCGTCTACCAGTGGGGGGGGGTTTGGGATTTTTGTCTTGGATTGTTGTTGATGACTGTAAATGCGATGCATAATCGTAACGTTTAAGCTCACCGCTTTCAGTGAGGATGGGAGGTGAGCTCGCTGCTAAAATGAGTCGCATCACATCCTGTTGTAAATGTGGGGCCGGAGCTGAGGGAATGAAAAGGGGCTTTTATTTTGGGGGAGAAAAAAAAGAGAGGGGGGGTTCTAATCCAGAGCTGTACTCCCCTTCTCACTCATTGCTGCTTCCCCAGACAGATTACTGGGCTTTGAAGGCGTCCTCTGCAGAGGCAGATTTTTAAAACGGGGACTATTGGATGGGATAGAGGGGGGAGGGGGGGATATAACTCAGAGAAGGAGATTAGTATTGCTGGTGTGTGTGTGTGTGTGTGTGTGTGTGTGTGTGTGTGTGTGTGTGTGTGTGTGTGTGTGTGTGTGTCTGTGTGTGTGTGTGTGGTCGTGTTGGATTGACAGAGTGACAGGATGAAGAGTTTGAGTCTTTATCAGTGTGTGTTTGTGCACTGTATGTTCCCATGTGCAGGTATTTATTCAAAGTGATAAACGTTTGAAAGGTGTGACAGCGCCGTCTCACCCGCTCTCATCCCTCCCCTCATTTCTCTTCACCCTTCCTACCTCTTCTTCCCTCCCTCCCCCCTCGGTCCCCTGTGACGTGGTATAGTTATAATCCACTCAGACATTTTCTGATGCTTTTTTTTTTTTTTTGCTCTCTGTTGAGTGTTGGCACTCACCCACACACTCTTTTACTCCCTCTCCATAAATCCCTCCCTCTGTGTGTGTTGTGTGTGTGTGTGTGTGTGTGTGTGTGTGTGTGTGTGTGTGTGTGTGTGTGTGTGTGTGTGTGTGTGTGTGTGTGTGTGTGTGTGTGTGTGTGTGTGTGTGTGTGTGTGTGTGTGTGATGAGAGAGCTACTGTTTCTGTGGCAGCCATTATGTGAATCTGCTCTTTGTTTATTTGTTTGTCTTTGTTTGTTCATCTGTGTATCCAGTAAAGATGGCATGATAATGTGTGTTTTTGCTGGTATGTGCACATCCGTCTTAGTACTCGTGTTTTGTCAGATGGAGGGTAAATATCGTATCTCTGTGTCGTATGTTCGTGTAAATATCGTATCTCTGTGTCGTATGTTCGTGCACGGCTGTCTTTGCATGTTGGAGTGCGTCTGCCGGATGCTGTGCGGTCCACAGTGGGCGCTCCTTGTTCACTGCAGGCCAGGCGTCTCTCCTCGCTGCTTCCTCGCTTCCCAGCGCTCCGCAGGCTGTTTGAACTCTGAGTGTGTTTTGTTCTGATGCTGCATACATAGGGTAGAGTGTTTTTTTTTTTTTTTTTTGCCTGGCAGGTAAATCCAAAAGTTGGGTATCGGGAGGCCAGTAAGGAACACATTTATACCCTTCATTAACTGATGAAGCAAACAAAGAAGAATCATGGCAGATTGTAAAATAGTCACAAAGGTTAAAGCTAGTGAATCATGGACACTGAGTTTGAAAACAATGCCAATGTAAAAGTCAATTAGGATGCTCTTCTTGTGTTATAAATTACAGTATATTCATTCACATGGCCATGGAACAGCCAGAGCTCCAAACGTTGTATTATATCGGATCAAAACATCCATTTTTGTGACTGCAATGAGACTGAGTTGAGCCAAAAGAACCATCCAGTGATCTGTCCTGACTTTATAATAACAGTGTATCGAATGCAAGGCTTAGTAGCAGACAACAATACCAAAATTATCAGCTAAGTGATAAAAAATTGGCATTTAATGTGTATTTAATGTGGCATTGGATTTGACTCCTTCTTGGATCAAGATATGATCAGATAGTTCATAAAACTTTGACATATTTCATGTCGTCAAGGTCTAGTGCTTGTGTTTTAGATTCCATTCAACTTTTGAGAACTTAAATAAAACAATGCTTTTTCAGATACCTGGTACTTTAAACTTTAACAGGTAAAGTGCTGCGATTATTGATGGAGACTGTGGAGCTAGAACACATAATGACTTTGTGCTTTCCTACTCAGCATGTCTACATGAGCTACATTTACCCTAATCTATGAATCTATGGGCTTCTTCTTCTTCTTCTTCTGTGGATGCAAAGCTAGATTCCGCCTACAGTCACACATAGATGAGACGTGAGGAGTTGGCGCTGACGTCGTGTCCCCTTGCAGATGTTTTCCTTTCATCGCGGTCTGATCTGTGACTGCCAATGAATGGATTAACAGATTCAGGTCACACTCTCCCGTTTCTGTCATTGACTGTCGCGTTCTTCTTGTTGGTTATCCATTCAGCCCCGCTGAATAAAAATTCAAACACCCAATATCTGCCTCGCTGAGTGAGCCATACCTCCCAGGCGTGAGGATACCCACAATGCAACGCTCTGCGTTGCTAATCCTATTGGCTGCTGACAAATCAACAACGTTCTGCAGTATGCGTCACTGCCGAGCAGAGTGCCAAGGCGAGGCTAAATGCTTAACTACACCTTAAGCTTGTCAGATATGAATGAGCCGGAGGACACAGAAAGAAGCCTAGATTGGTGACTTTTTCGTGAGAGTGTGAAAGTGTGTGTGGTTCCTTTTGTTTGTGTGTGTGTGTCAGTATCAGGGACTCGGCCGGTGTTGTTTAAGGGGAGAAACTCCCCTCTCCTCCAGTGAAGTTGAATTAGCAGAGCTTATGGAACGATTTCATGTTAATGCTGCCAAATACAGTTCCTTAATCTGCCGTGATTCCCTGTGCAGCACGGTCTTACTGCTTAAGAATACCCTGATTACTCTCCTATCGCATACATTAACTTTTACTGCCCTCCGAGTTAAAAGCAGGAGTGCAGAGAGAGGTTTTGAAGAGCCGGACGGACCCAAAGGAAAGGGAAGTTAAGAGACAGTATGACATGAAAGGAAAAGGATGTTTTACGAAGAGACTGCCTCTTCCAGAGCCATCAACAGAGAGAGCTCATCAACTGACTTTTTTAGATTTAGTAATAAACACTACAACACCCATGATCTGCCTCTCAATTCAAAACTACAACGGCACCAGCCTACCGAAAAGCAGCCAGGCGTTGTTATTTCCATTAAAGAACAAACACACAGGGGGAAAAGCACCATTTACCTCCATTGACTTGGTTACATGGGTAAGAGAGGCGAAGGAGGAGGGGGTTCAGGGCACCAGGATTTAATTTCCGCCTCACCGCGAGATAAGTCAAGCTTAATGAGCTGACAGTGAGAGATGGAGGGAACAGGGGAGCTATGAGAGCCGGGGCACAGAGAACAGGGGAGTGAAGAGGAGGAGAGAGGAAGGGCAGGAGGGGAGGAGGAGGAGGAGGAGGAGGGTTAGCGATAGTGGAAAGAGGGGGTTTCCTGCCGATCCTGTCAGGTTAGACACACCAAGTGAGGAGAGAAACTGAGGGAGAGGTGATGAAGGAGAGACGGGTAACAGTCTTCTGTCAGCCCGTTGGATCCCTTTGAAGTGTGTGTGTGTTTGTGTGTGTCTGTGTGTGTGTGTGTGTGTGTGTGTGTGTGTGTGTGTGTGTGTGTGTGTGTGTGATCCGAAATGTTGATTATGTTAAAAATCCAATGTGTAAATATCCGTAACCACTTGGTCCTCAGGAAAGTGTTAAGTGATTTTAAAATGCTTTTCCTGTGTGTGTGTGTGTGTGTGTGTGTGTGTGTGTGCGTGCGTGTGTGCGTGTGTGTGTGTGTGTGTGTGTCGCGTGCGCGTGGCGCTGTGTGGTGTGTGGTGTGTGTGCGCTGTGGCTGCGCGTGTGTGTGCGCTTGTGTGTGTGTGTCTCAAATGAATCCTAGTGATTTCTACTATGCTGACAGTAGCTGCATGCCTTTTGCTGACGGCAGCTTGTTTAGTTTTTTTGTTTTATTGTTGTGTCTGCTTGCTTCGGGCCTTAAGGGATTCTATGCTTTATATACTGTCGTTTCTTTTTCATCCCGTGGTATTTTTCCTGCTTGTAACACTCATTTAAATCACACACAAATATGACATGCTGAGTTTCTTTTATGAACGTGACTGTGTGTCGGATCCAATTTTGCGATTACGACTAGTGCGTACAGTAAAATAAAATGAAAAAGGCAGGTTGTGGCGGCAGAATATGGTAATAAATATGAAACGGGTAAAGACTTGAGGCTTCGAGGTTGACTGCTGCAGGGAAGGAGAGAAGAGTGCTGGCTTGAAAGTGGGTGAAAGGTCATTCAGGACGACTTAAAGGAGCTGTCCTGGTGCTGTTTGCATAAGCCGACACTAGGAGCTCTCCTTGGTGCTGAAGACGGCACGAGCTCCCTCTGCTTCCACTCACAGGCCTTCCCTTCTTTTAAGACGATTCCTTAGCTGTATCGACGTCGCTTCACATTATTGCTAGGTGCCAATAAATCCTGCCTTTATTAGACCTCTTGTATTGATCGATTTCCTTCCTCTCCTCAGATCTCTAACTCTTTGCCCATTGCTACTTAATCCCTGCTATTTTTTTTCCTCCTCCCGCTTTCTCCTCCTCCTCCTCCTTCATTCGGAGGGAAATGTCAAGCTCTATCTCTGTCGTGAGTCTGTGAACTCTGTGGAGGGAGGGGCGGGTGGTTGGTCCGATGGTTGAGGTGCCATGAGGGGGCTCAAAGTGAGAGATTTGCCTAAATGCCAGCGAGGCTTTGATGGCGGCATCGACAGGATTGAGGAGAAGGAAATTAAATGTACACTCTCGCTATTATGCTCTCATCACGGTTAACCAGAGATCCGCTAATTATTGTTGGGCCAACAGTTGTAGTCTCTCTTTGAACGCATGTATTTGTGAGTAAATTATTTTCTTTGTGTTGCTTGATGCTGATATGATGTCGCGTGCATACAGGGACGTGTCTGAAAATGCTAAACAGGTGGGAGATAAGCCTGAATGATTTGCTGTGTGTGTGTGTGTGTGTGTGTGTGTGTGTGTGTGTGCACCTGTGATAATATTCCCCCGAGATGTAACTCCCTATGTGTGATGGTGTGTGTGGGTGTGTGTGTGTGGGTATGATGTTAATCCGGCTGTTATTGTTATATTCCTGCAGAAAAAAGCCCGTTTTGTCTGGAGTTCTCCACAGGACACCTCTTCACACACACACACGCACACACACACACACACACACACACACACACACACACACACACATTGCATATGTTTTCTCTTTGTTTTCCCCTTTTCTCGCACAACTGATTGGTACTTAGTGTTAAGATCGGTGTTGTTGTTACTATAAGGCGTCAAGTACATTTGAGTCAGTTATTTTGGAATAACTACTAAATCCTACCGACTTTGATCCCCTGACTTTTGCTCTAGTGCCATTATGAGGATGACATTTTAGCCTTTTCCATAATGTTTGGTCTATTTTTTTAAACTAGTATAGTTACATTGCAAATTATATATATTTTAAATCCGTAACCTTGCCTTGTAATTGATTTTTTTCACATTCATTCAAAATACTGTTAAATTCTGATTATTTAAAGACATACCAACAACAATGAACCCTACAGTAATGTAATGTAATGATATAAGAACAAGAAAGTAAGTGAGGCTAAAAAAAAGAGGGGGAGGAGAATGAATGCTATGGTATAGTGGACTAACTTCTTCTTTCTCACACGTACCACAGCTGTGATTTCATGTCACACACACACACCCACCCCCAGAAGGATTGTCACACATTGTTACACACGACCTAACTGTTAAAGCACACACTCACACAACGCTCCTCCTAACACTTAAACATCATACATTTTTCTTCGTGCTCACTCGGGCACCAACATGTCAACACTCTCAATGTGCACACAGCCTCTCTCACACACACTTGACTTCAGGGCTGTGATTCGTCTTCTGTCATCCATTAGTGCAGGTGGACGGAGCAAACGGTAGGAAGTCCTAGAGAGACGTAGTCTGATGTCTGTAGCTGCAGGATAGAAACGTATGACACGGAAAGAATACATCAACAGGATGTCTGTGCGCAGCATATGCACTAACCTCAGCATGTTTCCTTCTCTTGCTCGGCGTGACCCCCTGTGTAAATGTGAGCGGTAACAGACAGCATGCCCCGAGGCTGGAAAGGCCAGCGAACCCTCTGCATTTGCATTATTAGATGTCCGCTTGTATCTTCTTTACAGCTGTCAGGGTTACGCTGCGGAGGCTAGACACTGGCATTTCTGACTCCTCGGTTAGACTCAACCTTGCATCAATTTTTCCTCTGTTGCTGCACCCCACTTTGACGGAAACACACACACACACACACACACACACACACACACACAAAGACAGTGGAGTACGCTTTAGGCTCCAGGTCCAGCAGACTCCTGTTTCTGTTAAGCTGGAGATAAGTTGTTTGCACACAGCTCTGTTTGATTTTCAGTTTGAATGTTCCACATAGATATGGAGCATGCTGCTGGGCAAAGGAATATCAGATCGCTTCATTATGAAAAAAAAAGTTTTTAAAAAGCACATTTGTATTTGCTTTTAAAGGGTCAAAGTTACAACAACAAAAAAGCTACACCGACATCAGCAAAGTGACTATTTTCGCAGAGTAGTGCATGATGGGAGAAAGGCAACCTATTCTGAGAACCAGCTGCATCATTTCCCAGAGTGCTGCTTGAGTGACTGCCGTGTGTGTGTGTGTGTGTGTGTGTGTGTGTGTGTGTGAGGAGTTGAGTGAGAGATGTCAAGGCCCAGAGTGGACAGGCCTTTTTTTTCTTTTTTCTCCAAATGCTGTTAATCACACTCCATCTTTGTGTGACAGAACAGTTCTCAGGCCTTTTACTGTCCTCTCTAACTCCTCCATCCAAACACTTGAGATAGCTCTTTGTCTGTTTCTCCACTCGGCCTCCATTCCTCAGCCCCTTGCTCTTCGTCTCACATGGATCAATGATGGATCCGCCTGCACTCATTTGTTGAATCCCTAGATTCTCCCTCTCACCTCGCAGGTAATGCTGCACATCCCCGACCTGAACCCCCCTAACCCCTAATCCACTAGGATGATCTGACCTTTTATTGCCTGTCTTGATGATGATTAAGACATATTTACATTGTTTTTTTAAGATCTTTTTAAGAAGCTTATAATTTGAATGCATAATGAATGGTTTTTAATGAATAATGACCATTTGCAATAATTCTAATACATTATTTAATACATGATTTAATATTCCATTAGTTAAGAAAAGGAAGCAGTTTAAAAGAAGAAGTCTGCCTGCCCTACATCCTGGACGGCGAAAGCCTGGTGGTTTTTTTTTGTTGAAAAGTCTGGATTTTGGACGAAGTGAAATCATTGAAGGGCAGCAAGGATTGGTGTGATGTGTTCGCGTCTCATAGTACGTGTTAAAAGCCCGGCAGCAGTGTTTCATATCAACCGCAGTCTTTGGATGTTTCGCCAGAATAAAGAGTGTTGCAATGCTCAAGTCTGGAGGAGATGAAAGCATGGATGACCTTTTGTAACGCTGCAGAGGAATATCATGACCATATACCAACGTCTATATCATTTTAAATCCAATGTGATGGCGTTATTTTTGGAAAAACAAGCCATTTGAAGGCATCGTCTTATCCTTTGGGAATATCTGTTGACATTTTATACACTAAACAATTGGGCAGAAACAATAAATAGTTGCAGGCTTATAACAGCGTATGCTGTTTTTAATCCGCAGGGACTTGCCTGTTTGTCTTTTTTTAGCAACACTTATTTTAGGCTTTCGGGCTCCTTTTCTCACACACACACAAACACACTGAAGACGCTGTACAATTTGTCATCAGGGGCTACTACTTGTTAACTTGACAGGCTCGGGGAGCAGCTGCCCGTACGCCATATGGCACCGGGACGGAGACTAACGCGGTTACGGAGGGAGGGGCGGATATATAGAAGGAGCTTCTGTAATGGTGAGCAGGAGAGAGGACGTAGGATTCAATAATATCATTATAGCGCACTAAGTCTCTCGTAGCGACGGCAGCAGGCGCAAGTAAAGCTGATACAATGCGATGGTTGACCTTCTCAACAGTTTAGATACACATTCATCCACACACAGTTAATACGCCCACAGTCCCCGAATAGCTGCAGTGCATGCCCAAATTTAATTTCTCTCGTGCACTCATTTGGGAGTCAACGGACATTGTCTGCTATTGATATCGCGGAAAGGTCGCCGCGGCGTCTTGTCTGAAATAGTTTCGGTTTTACTTTATTTATTTTGTTAAATTAAGTTGCGTCTATTACTTCGACTCACACACTTCCTGTGAACTTCACCATCCTTGTCGTCCTCCGCCCGAACCGCCCGGCCTCCCTCTTTCAGCGCCAGATGGTGCGGCCCATCACGGTTAACAGGCAGAGATGGGGAGACGGGGAGGATAGTGAGACGGGGGATAGCCGGGCAGGCAGGCCATGCATTATTAATTGTGAGTAATAGAGGCTTGTATGGCCGTATACATTATTGAGGCCAGGTCCTTCCGAGGGCAGTTAAGCTGAAGTGGCGCTTGGCTTAATGGATTGGGACAGAGTCGGGCTGAGAGCACATTTACCAAGGGCCTGGTGTAAAGTTAGTTAACACCCGGTGCCACTCTTCAGGTAAGCATACTTCTGATACTTTGAAAGTACTTCACAAACGTGTGGTGGAACAAGCTGGAGATACAACACTGACTACAGTTAATAACAAGAAATTTAAGTTTTTCATTGCAATGAACTTGTATGAATATTTTTTATATTAGAAAACGTGTAATGTTTAAAGATACACTATTATTTCCTTCCTGATACAGATTCTGATGTTTGAATTTGCATATCGGACAACTACCGATCTGTATTCAAGTATTATTAATTTTTGTGCATGTTGTGACTAATTAGCTCTGGCTAACGTCACACTCTCCACAACAGAGATAAGAACAAACTCCTTAGGGACGTCCATCATTGATTTTGGATGCAAGCAATCGTTTCTTTTCAACAAGTGAGCCATCTTACTCGTCTCCGTCGATGGTGTCAGGTACACGGTATGGATCATCACAACGACAAGTGGTGTTATTGAGTCTGTGTAGCGTGAATGAACATTATAACCTGATAACGGATTGGTGCATCGACTTGCTGATACCCGATCCAGCATTTTAGGCTTTAATCGAGTTGTTTATCGGTATCGGAACAACCACACTAAAGTGACAGCTCTCTTCAGCGCTCATAATGAGCATTTTAGCGTCTCTCAGATCATTGTTTTGGTTTTCTAGCCCAGACCTTTACTGTTAATTTCAGTTTCACCCCTCTCATTGGTTCTCAACACTCCGTACACAACCTGCTCAGAACCAAACTGCAAATAAACAAAGTTATCAGCTAGCTGGTGAAAATAGATCAGCTCTGACCAATAAGGATAGGACTCCAAGTTAATCTTAATGTTGCTCCGTGTGTAAATGGACTAGTGGCCGATTCATCCATCGACTATCAACACATTCTCCAGACCAAATTGAAGACACATATATGACAATGTTGTGTTTTCAGCTTGTTCCACTGCGGCAAAAGGCCTTATGTGTTGTTTTTTTTGTGGTTCCCTAGGAGCCAACTTGTGTGTGTGAGAGAGTGTGTTCTCCAAACCTGAAGCTGGGGATTGTTGGAAGTGTTTTTAAACGAGTACAAATACCAAGCAGGACAATTTGAAAAATGTATAAAGCTAAAATATACATAACTATTTAATGTTGCCATAAAACAAGCATGAAAAGCCTCAATAATTTAGCCTCAATAAAGCACATATTATACTGTGATACAATATGCAATTATTCAGCATCTCATCAAAGAATAAGTCAATTTAAGTCCTACTAGGGGACTGAGGTTTGATACCCAGCGATAACTGAATCTGAATCACAGCACCCGTCCGTCGGCCGTGCATGAGCTCCGTTCTTAGTCCGCTACACCACACACACATTCAGGAAGTGTGCATTCAGACCGGACAAACGCAGTACATGAGACTTGGCAAAGTGTTGAGCTGTAACACCAGCATGTCATATTTACTGTCTGATACAATCTGTCTGCTGCGTATATAGTGTGTGTGTGTGTGTGTGTGTGTGTGTGTGTGTGTGTGTCTCAATATTGGTGCAGATCTCTGCCTACCTCTCACAGCAGAGATCTAATCTGATGTTATGAGTATTGTTTTCTGGCCGGCATTAGCATGCAGCGTCGGCTTCCCTCCTGCTTCATGTGTAGGTGTTTAAAAACATGACACTGATACGGAGGAATCTGATAGGAGAGCTGCTGAGGCTCTTAATGTGTTTGCTGTTGCATAAGCAACCTTATACTTTGTCTGGAATGGGTTGACTTCACACACACACACACACACACACACACACAGAGACGCAGAGCCGTTGGACTGTGCAGCTTGGAGAAGTGTGAATGTTGGTTTGAGTGGGAGGAGTGTGGGGTGATCCTCTCAGCTCGATGGCAGGTCCTGTCATTGGAAAGAACAGTATCACTCTGCATTTACATTGATCCCTATTAGGCCTGGAGATTAAACCGTTTGCGAGTGTGAGCTAGCTGTGGCTGCAGCGCCTCGGTATTTCACCATATATACACACCACTCACACATGTGAGGTCCAGACGCACACATATACACCGACTCAGTCACTCACTACTTTTGCTGTCATGCTTCGGTGTTAATCTAGGACACAGTCACCAGGAGACATCTCTCTGTCTGAATCTTTTTTTCTTTTTTTTCTCCTCCATGTGGATTTTTTTATAATTCACACTTTCACAGCAAGTCAGTGTTTCTTGTGATATATTTAGCTTCCAGCTCATGCAGTAGTTTTTAGAATAATAATCTTTTTTTTAATCAGCAAAAATCCCCTTTTAGAACATTCATTTTTTAGGTATTTTTTCAATTGATAGATTTTTTACTTGAAACCATTTATTTCTGCGAGTAGCAGCACCTCGGCCGCTATAGTCGCAACCTTTCAGAGAGGAGTCGGCGTGTGCAGCCGAGTATGATGGGATGGACCGAGGTCTCCAGGGTAACAGGACAGGTCACGGCAGTGTTGTCATGTCATACAGTTTCCAATTATATTATGGGCTGTTTGTTTCCTAACCCTGCGATGGGGTGGTCACCCTGGCAACGAGCCAGTGATGCAGAGCACGGGACCACGGGAAAATCCATGTGTGTGTGTGTGTGTGAGACACAGAAGATAAACATAATATCAAATAATTGTGATGGTGTGGAAATCGAGGAAAAACACTTATATTGTCACAGCCTTGGGCACTAATATCCATAAAAATGTTGAACCCCACGACATACAATAAGAGGCCTGCATTTCAGTTCATATTGTCTGTAATGCCCCACTGAATATGGATGGACCTGCTATGGCTATGACTCAATACACCTTCTTTTTTTTAATACATTTTTAAGAGGCTTAAATCACAAGCAATACATACACTTGGACTTAGATCACAGAGATACGGACTGAAAGAAAGCCAGAGAGACAGAGAGTGAATATCATTAGCTGGGCCGTCTCACGTTGTGTATTCTTCAGAGAGCCGAGAGATCGGAATCGGGGTGTGTTTCTGTTCTGACATGGACGAAGAGCCGCAGAGCACAGACCAGAGCGCAAGATAGGGAGGAGGGAGCGGGGGAGTCGCGAGGAGGGATGGATAAAAAGAGGGAGCAAGGCGAAAGGAGAGAGATACGGATCGGGACCTGGAAGCTGTTCTCCAGCATCCTGTCATAGATGAGAGGCGAGGTGATAAGGAGGAAGAGGAGAGGGGGGGAATGGTGGAGGGGGGGTGAAGAAAGGGCACGAACCAGGGATTTTACTACTTGTTCTCAAATGGAGCAGCGGGCGAGAGGATCGGTGCGAGTGAAAAATGTCACCCCGGTATATAGCGGAGAACTCCCAAATGGTGTTTCTCTATCGGTATAGCTATTAGGGAGCAATGTAAATGTGAATGCAGCGTGAAAACAGCGACATTTAAATGCAATGATCATCAGGACACGCCTCATTGACTCCAACCATATAAACCCATGCAGAACTTTGTGCAGTTCAGTGTCAAAATGTCTTTCCTGGAAAGCGTCAAATCTGACTCGAAAGATTTTCCTGACATATAAAGTTTTAGCACACACACACACGTATGGACAGTAACATCTTCTCTGTATGAAGTATACGCGTGACATCTGGCACCTTCAAAGTGTGAAATCAGCCGTGCTGTTGCCCTGTAACGCGTGACCACGGCTCCGTGTTTGCTTTGACAATAAGGTTGCTGGAGATTGAGCCGTCGGTGGACCCGTGGAATTCATCACCCATCCATCCGTGGTCCATCTTTTTTTTTTTTTTTCCCCTTCCATTCCATCAACTTACAACAACATCTCTTTGTGGCCTCCGAGGAGCATCTCATTTAGGCTTATAGGCACACCTAATGTGAAGCCAATGAAGTGGCACAACGGTTGAATAACATCCACCATGTTTGTTTCACTCGGGTAGAGACGTTTATGTTACGATGTTGGCAAAATGAACGGCGATAATAACTCATAGAAGCCCAGCGGTACATTTATACACGTGTAGAGCATTATAGAAAAAGAACAATACTTTACTAGTTCAATACTTTCTGACAGAAAACCATAATCAATTTTAAACACGAAAATGAGAAGTTTAAATATTAAAATCGCTAAACCCTGACAAATGCTTTGTAAGTCCCTGTAAGGTCCTTATAGGAATAATATACACAGCTGGAAATGATCCATTAAGTGAACATTGTGCTGTGGAATTATTCCTTTTAATGTTTCAGTACTTGTTAATGGTGTTCCCCTCCGAATATTGCTCGTCTCCTCCACACACTGGACCAGCGGGTTCTAACGTTTATTCAAGTGTAGCCTCTTTATTTTGTTTCTGTAAAAACCCTCTTTACATCCTTACGGGTAAAACAAGTAGCCCTTAATTGCTTGCTGTTCACTGTTTGGACATTTGGCTATTAAGGTTATGGGTTAGTGATGGTGAGAGATGTTACATTTTTTATGCAGTGCTGTATAATAGAATGCATTGTTACTTTTACGACACGATCTCATACAGGAAGAAATTCTGACTCCGACTCTATCTGCTGACTATAATAACCCGATCATATTGTTGCTGTCGAATTTCAAACCTCTTCTCCTCTCTGCTGCTGTCAGTCGTCATTTCAGTACAAACCGATGAGACCTCCAGTCTTCATCATGTTCTGTGTAGGGCTGCTTTGTTGAAAAGCCATTTATTACGCTTTTTTTCATGAAGAAAAACCTTTTATTATAGAGAGAAAGGTAAGAATATATCTCTGGTAAAGAAGTGAAGTTTTGTATGGATTAAAGAGGTGAAACGTGTTGATGAGTGAGCTTTAGAGGTGCTGGTAGGTGAAGTTTAGAGGCTGATGGATCTCATTGATGAACTGAAGCTTTACCTATCTGAAAGGAGGGAGGACAAACGCCATTAAAGACAGAGCTTCTTTTAGTGGCTGAGGGTTTTTCTTCATTGTACTGATCCTATAGTAAAGCCCACAAATCCCACGGTGTGCATAATGGGTGAGCCGTATTTCTAACTGTCGGACTCAGATGTGTTTAGTTGGTATAGAGATTTTTTTTTTGTATTGGCTGTATTTCCATTAGAATATTCTTAAGGTTGAATTTTTCAACACACATTTGAGTGCATGAGCCTCGTACGAATGCTGCTTTTTATTTGCATAAACACACACACACCCGCACTCACGAGATGAATGAGCATTGCTGGGTATCACCCTGACACCTCACTGTGTTATTCCCAGCCTGTTGCCCGGGAGACCGACGGCATGCGGCTGCAGGTGGGTGCAGAGGTGGGTGTGGGTGCCTTCCTGCCTCCCGTTTGGAGCTCAAGGACTGAAGATCACACGCTTAACACTAAACAAAGGATTACTCCACAAGCGCAGTCACAAACGCACACAATACTGCTCGACAACACGGCTGAAACATCCTCTTTTAACCGCTCATCGTCTCTCATCACTAAATCATCCTTCCCCTGCTTCTACCTGGTGTCACCTCACCCACTTTTCCCTTCTCTCTCCCTCTGTCTCCCCTCTCTGCCTTCAGTGTGATTATGTTACTAAGCAGAAGTCTCCTATCACAATGTTCATTGGTGGAGCTCGTCTTTGGCTGGTGTTACATAACTGCTCCCTTTTTCATCTCAGTGCTGACTTACTCGGATCATCAGATAAACACCGGTTACGCCAAAGCATAAAACTCTGTGAACATTATCCACGAGTCCATCGCTGTCTTTCCTTACGTCATCATGTTGCTGAGATACAGCTATGGTCTACATCCTGAATATCAGTTGAGCCTCTGAGATGGATTTGAAAAAAGCATCCCCAACCAAACCCCTCAACTCAGTGTTCCACGATTGGACGAGGAGCAGGGGAGACGAGGGGATTGGATGGAGGGTACGAACCAATGGGAGCTTTCTGGAGCAATGGCTCCCATTGGTCAATTTCTATGCAGGCCTACAGCTGATAGACTGAGTGAATTTTTTTTTATTCCAAATCGTAGACCGTAGATTTAAAGGAAACGTAGTTAAATGTGCTCCCTAAATCTGTATTTATGAGAAACCGCTGGAGCTTCACATGGTTTCCCTCATCGGCCTCAGATACGGAGGATACAGTTGCTAAGGTGGGAGGAGGGGGGGTGACCCGGCTGATTCGTAGGTGTTGGTTGCTAAGGCGTAAAGGATGTGATCCATCCGTCAGGTCAGATCTGGCCGTGGTGCTGCTCAGACCGAGAGGGAGGAGAGGAATGCAATGGAGAGCATGAAAGACTGTCACTGTTTGGTGGCTGTGTTTATGCATGTCTGTTTATGTGTGTGTGCATCAGGTGTGTGTGTGTTATTATAAAAAACAAGGGGGGGGGGGGGTACACTTGAAAGCCTCTGGGCTCCCAACAATGAAGCCTTAAGGCTTGGAGGTGCGCGTCACATCAAACAGGCCGCCGCTTCAAAGCAGCTCCATGGGTTACGCCTCATAGGAGAGAAAACACTTCAAACATGCACCTAAAATTTCAGCGCGACCAAGACATCAATACAGTCGTACCGTTTGAATAGCGCTGGCATCCGCTGTGATGACGCCCGCAACGCTTGATCCGTGTGTCGGCTAGGCGTGTGAGGTCAGAGATCGGCTTGATTCGCGGGCGAGTCTGATAAGCGATCTGTTTTTCCGGGGCTCGTTTGATCTTCCGTTATTCGGCTCTCGTCTCAATCACAGGCTCCTCTTACCTGAGCGCCACTCGTTTCACCCACGTTGGCGAAGACGCGCATCTCCTCGCCTCCCCCCCATCCCCATCCTTGTACCTCCCGTTCCTCCACCTTGCAGGAGCCTTTGAAAAATAATAGCTGTGCACTGGGAACGCTATTGATTTGGTCTCGCCGTGCTCGCGGGAAAAAGTGAGCTTTATTTTCTTCAAAATACAGACCAAAGGGGGGGGAAATGGCTATGTTTTAGAGGGCCTTTCACATCCAATTTGTGTCTGTTTTCTTTTTTTTTTTTCTCCTCCTTCCCCTTTCTGCTGTTTTTTTTGTCTACTTGTCCACTTCTGACTGTTTTTCCTTCACTTTGTTCTGCCTGTCTTTCTTGTCACTCTTCTTTTTTGTTTTTGTGCTTTCTTTCCTCAATCCGCCGCTCTTTTCTGACTACTCTGACCGCTTCCCTGTTCTTTTTCCTGTTCGTGCCGCAGCTGTCTTTTTTCTCAGCGTCTGGTTATACCTGGAGCCTGACATATAAAACAAACAC
>CM056825.1:6745000-6920000 GCA_029853015.1 Chelidonichthys spinosus | reverse complement strand
ATATGTCTTTATTTTTTCACTTCTGTGCAACAACTTGGATATTATTTAGTTCTTTTCTTTTCGACCCAGTCTTTTGTAGCCGTCGCTGCTTATTCTAACTCAATTTATCCCCAACAACCCTCTAGTTATAAGAAATTCAAAATGCAACAACATGTGAAGTTCAGTTTGGTCGGACAGCTCAGCCATGAAAACATTTTTCTTTGGAGAGAGTTGTCTAATAATCATTAGGGTTATCTCTGCTTGAAGGGCTTGAAGGCTACAGATTTCTATCAGAAAAGAAACCGCCTCACAAACTGGGGCATGCAGTTTGTGAGACTTTGGGATTTAACAGACAGGGGAAGTCTCATGAAAAGATGAGTTGCATTACAAAAAAAAAAATATAGGATCCAGCAGTTTTTTCCGAGCTTGACCCACAGGGAACGTAATGTCAAGATATCTCAACCTCCGCTGCTCTGATTTGGAGCATTATTTATTAAAGCGTCAACCCCTGACTTTGTGGAGGTGCTGGACTTAATTGATGGAGTACCCCCTTTAAGCTGAACCACTATTAAGTATTGATCACATTGCTGTTAGCAGAACATGAGGCAGATTTTTTCTACCAACAAGCTTGGGTGACTGTGAAATTGTCAATATGTTAGAAAATGATGTGCCTCTGTCCTAACCCGTAACCATAGACATCAACACAAAAACGATGGAGGAATCCATAACATCTGGGAGCACGCGGTCCAAGAGAATTATGAAGCAGTCGAGCTTCACTTCACATTCAATAATTATCGGATCCCTGTGATGTCAGTATATTCATGTATCAATATATTGTTCCCCGACATTCATCTGTGATGTTAATTATTCAAGTGCCCCATATCTGCACTCATTTGCATACTTATTTATGGGGTAAGAGGCTCCGACGTCCACCGACCAACAAGCCGAAATGCAAGTAAAACGGTCCAGGTTAAAGGAGGTGGTTTTGTCTAGTGGATGAAAGCAAAACAGGCTCACTAGAGTTGAGCAAGGCATTTAAACTGACATGTGTATATATAGAAATCTTATGGGAATACATCAGTGAACTTGGTATAGACACTCTATATTCATGGAGAGATACGGTGGATGATGAGGAGCGTTGCTTCTCTTGAAAAGTTTGACATTTATTGACATCGATCCCCCAGAGGAGCTCATCCACAGCTTAAACAGCAGCACAGCAGAGTCGGCCTGCCGTCTAACGAGGTGACGACGGGCAGCACTCCTCGTGATGAGACGCGGCGAGAGCTCCAAGTCGCGGAGGAATCTTTTTTTTTTTTTTTGCGGGTGCAACCGTGGTTGGCTTTCCCCCGGATTGTCATGCAGCACCGCAGAGTTTTTACGCCGCGGCTTTGATTAAGAATGGATGACTACGCGTTGCTCCACTCTCCCTTCGTTCTCCTTTCATGCATTCATTTCTCCCTCATTTTTCGGTGGGAACCCAACACAGGAGACGTAGGAGGAAACGATGGGGAGGAGACGGGAAGGAAGAACAAAGTGTGACGACGAGTCACAGATGAGTGATGAAAGGAGAAACGGGTCCATTTCCAGCTTATATAAATGTTTGAATTTTAAAAGGTGCTTCTGCTGATGTGCAGCTGTGGATGTGCTGCACTACATCCCCCCCCACCCCCGCCCCTTGCTCCTTCTCTTAGCCAATCATCACACCACACTGCTGTATTTGGGTCATGGCAACGTGTTGCTGCTGTCTCCAATGGCAGATGCATTGTGCTGTAATCTCCGAAAAATAGGCTGCGAGGAGGAGAAGAGTGAGGAAAGTGGGAGAAGAGAAGAGGGGTAGTGACAGATGCGAGGAGCTTTCTCATTTTTCCCAAAATGTAGCCCTTGTTTTTGCTGATTCCTACCAACACAGTATCTGTCTTCTTGCCTTATTTTGAAGCTGAAAAGGTTGCATCCTGCAGCAGGAGCCTCATTGCCCCCCCGTCATCCTCTGTGCCTTTCCCCCCTCGCTTTTTCCTCATGAGTGGATTCACACTGTGACCAAATCATCAATGAAATCTTCTCAAATAGCCCCACACTTACAGTGCATCTGAAAATAACTGGTGTTTCAGGGGGAACATCGGAGCCATTGATTTTCGCACTGCTCAAAAGCCCCGCTGATATTTTAATGGACGGTCCGTGGGGAGAGGGAATGAGGGAGGGGAGGCTGCGAGAGGAAGAACAGAAACAAACAGCTAGCACATGACCTGAAGTTTATATTCTATATTATTCAGTTTCCAGGGTGGAGCGTGTTGGACCGACCCACTGCAGCAGCCTGTCAGCAGCGTTTCACTGCTTCCCCTCTAAGCTGTTATGGACGTGCTCTTTCACCTCTCTACTTGCTTGTTGTCAGACGGAAGACTAATGGATTTCAATCTGACGCTTGATCTGCTGAGCTGACCCTGAACCCTTTTCACTGAACGCTGCGTTAGTGCGTGTGTGTGTGTGTGTGTGTGTGTCTTCGACTATGGCTGATGCTTTAGATGGCACGCCGAGTCGTGATTGCCAAATAATAAGTCGGTGATATTAGTTTTTCATTGCCGGCCTGCAGAGCTTCAGCGAGAGTAGAAAGTGTGTTTATGCTAATCCAGCAGTCAAGCATGTGATCCAGTACAAATGTGAAAAGTAAATGACTCACTAGTAGTGTTTTATTTTCTTTATACAACCGATGTGTTGAGACACACGGCCTTCATCGTTTAGAGGATGAGGAAAGCCCAGCTTTTGCATACTTCACCACAAACATATATAGAGGAAATACAGAAATATGTGTTATGTACAATATATGTATACAAATATGGCATAAAACAGTAAAAACTACCACGTAAACTGTGTACACAGTAATAGGGATGTAAACTTAAGTACATATTAATGGAATAGTTCGACGTCCTGAAGGATTTTCTCTGTTTTGTGAATTTCTTTTTTGTATGGATTAAACAAACAAGGTATATTAGAATTTGAAGTAGTCTCCAGGCGTTTTCTTTTCCAAGCTCAGAAAGAAGATCTCTCAATATGCCACTATCGCACCATTTATACTGGACTTGGTTTGAGGTAACCACACTCTAGTAAAATACTGAATTAGAAAGCTGGTCAGTTTTTAAAAGCTTTAAAAAAACAGGAGATCTTACAAATCTACATTTGAGTAAATATTTTGCCGTTTGGATCTAATAGTTTGCAGGATATTAAACCTTTCAACCTTTGCTTCATTATAATTCATGTAATACTCTATTTACAGAGATTGTATAAAAGGCCATAAAGCACGTCGTCCATGAATATGAAATGTGAGTTTACATTTAATTACGATTCCTCGCCGGCATTTCCCTGGAGTTTAGGCGGTAACGCTCCTTGACTTCTTGCTATCTTCGCCAAATATTTTTGTTTGTACGCCCTCTGGTGTTTTGGAGAATCCTGCAATTAAAAAAAACGGGTAATCGTCGCCCTTTGTGCACGCCGCGGCGGTGGCCCACGCACGCCGCGGTGGCCCACGCACGCCGCGGTGGCCCACGCACGCCGCGGTGGCCCACGCACGCCGCGGTGGCCCACGCACGCCGGTGTAAACAAAGCTCGTAAACGGTCTGCAGCACAGACATCTTTAATCAACCGCTCTGACACGGAGGAAGACTTCACCAAACTTGTGTTTATCAGAGCAGTACTCATAAATATGAAGAAGGTTATGAGTCACACAGAGTTCAGAGGTGTTCGTGTGTGTGTGTGTGTGTGTGTCTGTTTCTCTTGGAGATGGTGTGTGTTGAGCTAGAAAATAATGCTTCCCTCAAGGCTCCTTCATGCAGTTTATTACGCATCAGTCCCATAATGACTACCATCTCTCTCTCTCCTTTCCATTTATTCCTCTTCCTCTCCCCTCCGTCTTCTTCTCTTCACCCATCCGTGCTGCTCCCTCACTCCCAGCACTCAGCGCTAACAGCCGGTCCCTCTCCCCTCAGTATGGTGATTTTCTCTCCTCTACGCCCTCCCTCCCTCGTTCTCTCTCCCCCCCCCGGTAGTGGGTGTGGGACGCGGGGACCACTCCAAGGCTTCCCCTGCATCGCTGCTATCTGCAGGCGGCGATAATGACGGCGCTGAGCGAGGGATGAAGGGACGGAGAGTGCTCTTCCACAACGTGCATCGAAAGGGTCCGACGAGGGGGACGTTGTCGTCTCCCCCCTCCGCTGCTTTGTGCTTTCTCCTACACACAGAGAGACATTTGTGCGGTACATTACTTGTAGCTGTATGCTGCACACGCGGTGATGTATGAGGTGTAGGCGTTTGCACGGTCGTCCGCGGAGATGCTTTGCAACGTTTGAGAACCTTGAGTTTCTCCCATCCTAAATGAACCCCACTGCACTGAATATGCCTCCTGCTGCCACTTAACCTCCGAAAGCCTCACCTGTCACTCCCCCTCGAGGGCTAAGGACTCAGACTTCCCACATGCAGTAAATTATCCACCCGCACACCAGAGCCCATGGGCTTCTGGTCACTTGTGTTGCTAGCTGGGTAGCTGTCAGGTTTAATATTTTTGAAGGCGGTTTGGGATTATTTCCACGTCTTCGTTCTCCTGCGATTCTCTGCATTGTTTCTGCTTTTATTCCAACGTCTCCCAAAATGTTCCAGGGCTGTTGTGAAAGCAGATGCTTGACCCTATTTCCCCACTTGACTGGCACATGTTGCACCCCATGGGGTGAAGTAGGAAAAGAGTTTATTTATCTTCCCCAGTGCAGAAATAGGTGTTATATTTTTAGCGTAGGGCTTTTGTTGAAAAGAATCTTCTCTTGTGGAGATCTCATTTTGTGGGTGTGATTTTATTAGGTTTTTTTTATACAAGCTCCGCTCCCACAATCCTGCCTCCACCTGCTCTCTCCTTTTTTTTAGTCCTCTGCAGTCAAGGGTGAGGTGCTGCAGCAGTTTTGGGAATGTTAACAGAGCAGCGAAAGCTCAAATTAAATATCTCTTCATGCGTAAGTGTGTGTCTTTTCCGTTCCCTGCGTTGCTTCGCTGACGAGGGAGAGCGCGAGAAGCAGCAGCAGAAACACGGCGTGACATAAAGTCGGGCGACGGCGTCCTGGGTGTTACGTTTGCTGTCGCCGCGGCGCCGGAGGTACTTTTCAAATTAGTGCGCTTTATTCGGCTGCTCTGCTGTTGTTTATGTCATTTCTCTCCAGGCCACAAACAATTTTATTTGTACAATATTATCGGAGCATCACGACGCAACTTAAGAGAAAAACAAGATCCACGCAATTAATTAAGACCACTGTGGTCTACAGTGATCACATCGTATCCTGCCATCCTTATTTTGTGACATTTCCTTCCATCATTTAATAATTGATGGAAGGAAATTTTCCTGCCATCCCCGACATGTTCTCCCTCCTTCTTTCTCTCTCTTTTAGAGTCTCTCAGCACCCCATTAGTCGAGCTCGTTGCTTTCTCTCTCTCACGCCACTTAGGCCCATAGCATCCGTACATCCACAGTATGTACACCGAGTTGAATTGGCCTCTAAATATCCTCCAGTCCTCCACATTTTCCCATTCTCTTTGAAGGCTGTGTTGTTTTTAGATGCTCTGGCATGCTGCGCTCCGGCCTTCTTTGGCGTAAACATCTGATCTTTTCCCTCTCCTCTCCCTCCCGACCTCTCCTTGTCGTTTTCAATACGGTGCAGATCCTCACTACGCCTCCCTGACCTCCCGCTAGGTAAACTCATTGACCCCAGCTTCCGCTGTCTGCATCCTACGTGGAGAGCCGGTGCTCTTGCTGGCTCACTTGGCTTTTTGCTCCGACAGTGCGGATGCATTTACGGGGCTGAGAGTTTGCAGCGGAGCTCCGGTCTGTTGCTTGACCTCGCTTTAGTTTACAGCCTCCGTGTGTGTGTGTGTGTGTGTGTGTGTGCACGTGCAGTCACGCATGTCTCCTGCTTTGTGTGTGAGTGTGGCGGTTCGGTTTTCCCGATGCAGCCGCCCTGCCCTGTTGCTTTTCCATTTGACTCAGACGAGTTGAGCCCGTTTTCTCGGCTGGCCAGAGGTTTTTCTTTTTTTAAGTCCAGGCATGAGGATTTGGTGGAGGTCTGGACACCCAAAGGGCCTTTTAAAGTCTGTTCAACAGCTTAAAAGGGAAATAAACCCGTCATTTTCAAAAGTGAATTGGGCCACGAACCCAACAGCACTCTTTCATGCTCTCTCGTTCTCATTATGTTCCCCCCTCTCCACTTTTCTCTATCTCTCTCCTGCTATAATACCCTGACCCTTCCAGCCTCTCTCCTCACATCCTCTCGCTACGCTACTTGAATGCTGCTCATTATTGAGGCCTTTGGACCGATTCTGTTGGAAATATGGCTCTCAAGCTGTGTGAACCAGCGAGCTCGCCTGTTCTTTATGGCTCTTTTTTTTTTTTTGTCGTGTTGCCGCCTTGGAAGCAGTGAACGCCGTCCTGGGAGGGCGACGCTCGGATGCGGCCGCTTTTCGAGTCGGGCAGAGTGACGACGGCTCGGAGACAAAGAGACCGGGACTGAGACAAAGAAGGGAATGGCAAATGAAGACGATTGTAGAAGTTTTGGAGAGATTCAGCAGTAAACTCCTCACACACACACACACACAGATCATTAGTGTCACCAGCTGTTGCCGATTCAGGCATTGCTTTAGATGTAACAAGACGACGTGAGAAAAAGCCAAAAACACAAGGAAATCAAATGGATCTGTAATTTGTCGACGTTGTGTCGGTGTTGTAGCGTATGATCACACAGTGAGTAATAAGGATTGGTTAGCTCTGCATTAACTGTATGCATCACATCTGCCTGATGGCTCCATGATTAAAAATGCAAAATTAATAATAAAATTAGGAGAGTAAGTTGCGAGATAAATGGTATATACTGAGAGCGTGTTTTCTCTAGCATCCTCCACCTCAACATCACATCTGAAAAAACACCAAAACACAAAGTCTCTCTCCTTTATTCCAGCGAGTCAATAGCCTTAGTGTTACTGTATTGTTTGATGGCACAGCGGATTGAAAAATCAATAACTTTATGTTCAATTTCTCTCTGTATTTTGATGGCGGCGGTGCTGGTACATTTTGCAGATGCACCGTGCAGCTGTACAGAGAGTATTTCTGTAATGGATGTTTTCATGTTTGGAGTGAATAAAAAAAAAAAAAGGTGTCAAAGATGCCGCTGTGAGTACGTTAGTCCATGATACCTGAGAACCAGGGGAACATGCTGTTCTTTAATATTATATATATTTTCCTCATGAGGGAAATATTGCATTCATTAACACAAACACTGCTATGTTGCCTGGCAACCCTCGTGGTTGTGGACGTCCCCCTCTCTTGAGAGAGAGTTGCATCCATCAGTTGTTTGTTGTTGGACGTGCCCGTCTGAACGGCTTTGTGTAAGTCCTCCTCAATCTGCTGGAGGTTACATTTCTCTGCTCCTTCGTTCCCAGTGTTTAATATCACTCCGTCACAAACAGCAGTAGTTTATATGTGGATGTAGAAACCACTATAAAATACTAATCCATCACCAGTTTTTCATAGCACTGCATGGACCGTAGTTGATCCCCGATCCGTATGTAGTTTTTGAGCTGGCACCTACGCGTATCTGGTCTACATGTCTGTCAAAAGCTGTGAAAGCTCAGCCCTCGAAAAACTGGAGTGGACAATTTATTTTTCTGTACGTGCACACTGATTGATTAAACACAAAGATGATTGCTATTTCAATTCAGTTTTCACTTTTCTATTGATTTTCATTTTCCCCGCTGCAATATTCTTTCAAGACCCATTAGTTGAAATGTACATTAAATAAAGAAAAAAAGCAGATGGTGTTTTTCCCTTTTTTTCCCTTCTCCTTTCTATCTTTCATTGTGCGGGTGGAGCTGGATTTCACCGTGGGGGTCAAGTCGGAGCACGGAGGAGAATCCTTTTTCTTAGCCGCAGCTTCTTCCATCTTCTGCCGGTGCTTCCCTCCTCTCCAGCGCTCCGTGGAGAACACAAGCTCTGCTCTCTCTCCCTTCAAAGAGGTGTATGAGTGTTTACTCCTCGGAGCAGCGCTCCTAGCTGAGGGTTAATGCCAGCAAAGGGAGGCCTGTATCTCTATTAGCAAGGGGGCAGGGCTGCCTCTCTCTTTCCAGGGCTGTTTGGGTTCTTGGTGGTAATCTAAGAATGATGAGCTGATTAGTCTCCCCTGTGGAGTTCACACTGCTTTGCAGGAAGTGGAACACACAAAAAGATATACTCATAGAGCAATATCTACCAGTTTAGTGTTTCCACACCTCTCTGCTGGGACCCCCTGTGTTTTTACACATCCCTGGGTCAGTGGGGGTCTGTGTTCGTGGCTACCCCGCCAGTAGCTGGCTCTAATGAAGAGCAGTGGAGAGCAGCGTTGGACTGCATCTCTCTGATTCCCAGCTTTACTCCCAACGCTTTCTCCTCTGGAAGTCGTCCATAACCTCTCCACCAGATAAGGTTTTTTATAAATTAGAATTATAAAAAAAAGGAAACACATATTTTCAGATTTTTGCATCCAAATAAACAGCTTTTGGGTAAAAAACAACTTGCTGCTTTATCTTCTTTCTCCTGTTATGTTTCGGATGCATAAAGAAACCTCCAGACACACAATATCAGCACTCTCCGTTAAACTGAAAATAAAATGATGCGGTCAGGATCAACAAATTTATTCTCCGAATGTCCAAATATTATCGGTGTGTTACAGGAGTGATTGCTAGGATTCAGGCGGACGCCGATAACAAAAGACACACTTTCACCTTCACCTTCGCAACAACACTCAAGAGTTAAATGTGACACAATATTTCCTGCAGTGATTCAATCAATGACACGAGTGGAAATGTAATTATAGCCTTGTCTGTGTTGTTACAGTTGGACTGCAGGTCGCAAAGCTGTTTGACGGACTAGATTATATTACATCAATAATGCATATAGGGATATGATTGTGTTCTCGCTGTTATTAGATTGTACTCATTCAGAGTACACATGATTAAATGGAGGATTTGTTGAGATACTGATTTGGTTTGCACTGTGTTTGCATGGCTTTGGGTGTGTATGCCTTCGTGCCTCGTCAGTGAGTACAGTCATTTGCATTGGACTCTCTGCGCGGCCCTCCACCCCCTCTGTGTATACATAATTCCCCTCATTGATTTCTGGCCGCACTATTTGTCACCCACTTACTCAAGTCAAATTAGAAAGGACTGTTTGTTATATTCACGATTCAATCGATTAGAGGGGGGGGGGGGGGGACCCACTCCCGAACTAAACGTAATGAATATAATGCTTACTGGGGGGGAAAGCCTTCATGGATATTGTGTGTTTGTGTGGAATTAATGGGAAATTTCCAGCTTGACAAAGCATGAGTTATTCAGTATTTGTGTGGATGGAAGGGAGCTGGTAGGTGTAATTTACATTAGTGTGAGTCACTGCTTCTGTGGCCCTTTGCAACACTCAACCCAACACACACAACCCAACACAAACGCCCAACACACAACCCAACACACAAGCCCAACACACACACGCCCAACACACACACGCCCAACACACACACGCCCAACACACACAAGCCCAACACACAAGCCCAACACACACAAGCCCAACACACACACGCCCAACACACACAAGCCCAACACACACACGCCCAACACACACACGCCCAACACACACAAGCCCAACACACACACGCCCAACACACACAAGCCCAACACACACACGCCCAACACACACAAGCCCAACACACACAAGCCCAACACACACACGCCCAACACACACAAGCCCAACACACACAAGCCCAACACACAAGCCCAACACACACAAGCCCAACACACAAGCCCAACACACACAAGCCCAACACACAAGCCCAACACACACAAGCCCAACACACAAGCCAACACACAAGCCAACACACAAGCCAACACACACAAGCCCAACACACACAAGCCCAACACACACAAGCCCAACACACACAAGCCCAACACACACAACCCAACACACTAGCCCAACACACACAAGCCCAACACACAAGCCCAACACACACAACCCAACACACTAGCCCAACACACACAAGCCCAACACACAAGCCAACACACAAGCCCAACACACAAGCCCAACACACAAGCCCAACACACAAGCCAACACACACAAGCCCAACACACAAGCCAACACACACAAGCCCAACACACAAGCCAACACACACAAGCCCAACACACAACCCAACACACAAGCCCAACACACAAGCCCAACACACACAAGCCCAACACACAAGCCAACACACACAAGCCCAACACACAACCCAACACACAAGCCCAACACACAAGCCCAACACACACAAGCCCAACACACAAGCCCAACACACAAGCCCAACACACACAAACCCAACACACAAGCCCAACACACAAGCCCAACACACACAAGCCCAACACACAAGCCCAACACACACAAGCCCAACACACACAAGCCCAACACACACAAGCCAACACACACAAGCCCAACACACACAAGCCCAACACACAAGCCCAACACACACAAGCCCAACACACACACGCCCAACACACACAAGCCCAACACACACAAGCCCAACACACAAGCCAACACACACAAGCCCAACACACACAAGCCAACACACACAAGCCCAACACACACAAGCCAACACACACACGCCCAACACACACAAGCCCAACACACACGCCCAACACACAAGCCCAACACACAAGCCCCGAGAGACAGGCTGCGTTAAATATCAACATTCATTTGGAAAGAATGCTTAAATATAGGATATTCTCACCTCATCCATCGCCTTCGTAACTCGACACGTAAGATGCTTTGTGTCCTGCAAATGAAGAGCTGCGATACTTCTCCATTATTCATTAAAAAGAAACAAAACTCCATTTCTCACTAACCTGCTCACTTGCCCAAAACTCTGGATGCTCGTACCGAAAAACAAATGGATGCTTTCCTCAATTAGAGAGATTGACTGGAAATTGGGTTGGCTCAGTGCCTCGGTGTGTGTGGGTGTGTGTGCAAATGTGTGTGTCTGTGTGTGTATGGAAAGGTGAAATGAGGTCCTGGGTCTCTGCGCTGTGGCTCCTCCCCTTTTACACGCTTCATGTCAACTTTCCCGCTCCTTCTGAGTGACGAACAGAAGTGCAAACAAATCGTTTTGTAGCCATCCACGGTAATCTGTAATAAGCAGCAGCTGCACACCCTCAGATCCACACACACATTTATACACACACCCCTCTTTGTATGGGACAGAAAAAGTAGTGTTAATGAAGCCCTTTAGTGGAGTGGTCTTTGCCGTAGCTGCCAAATATCAGCCCCCTAGAACCCTTCACCAGCCCCCCCCAGCACCAGAACTCATTACTGCCAATTAGCCCAGCACTTAGAATCCTAATGGATCCCCCCCCTTCACACACACACACACACACACACTCAGATTCACACACAACCACTGTACAACTGGGTAAAATAGCAGCCTAATTTTAACTGTTGAGCTGGACGGCTGTGACTCACGTACGGGCATTGTGCCATTGTGATGTAGAGATAACAGTGAAGTAGCAGTCAAAGCAAAACTATGTTCTTTTCCAAACCGCTGTTTTCTTTAAGTGGCATCCATAAAATCATCTATCTCTAATTTTGCCTGCAATGCGTCTCTAGAGTAAAGCAAAGACACCTTACTTGTGCTGAATACGGAGCAAAAGAAATAAGAAAACATCAGCAGCCGTCTGTATATGCATCGATTTGTTTTGTGTTTTTAAAGTACCTTCATTTGCTGCCTGGGTTGAGAGACTTTGTACTAGATAAGTCAAAAAATCTTCACTCGCTGTGTGATGTGAGCATGTCTGATCAAGCCACTTCATAGCGAATCAGTGGAATGCCTGTTGCATTAGCTATAGTCGAAGTTCAGTGGAGGCTGGCATTTTCTGCTCGCCTCAAAAAGCCAGATTTATTTCTAAAGATTTGTCTCTGCGAGGTTATCTGGGTGTCAGTTCTTCTAATCATGTTTGAGAAAAACTCGTCTCGGCTCGTGGAAAAACAAGAGAAACTCATCTCGGGAGAAGAAAGCGCCGAGCGTGAAGTGTACACAGAATAAACAGTGGAGATAATGTTGCCTGTACAAATCAATTCTGCATTAGGGCCATCAAGCATTAACCCAGATTCTTAGCAGGGAGCATTATATGGTGCCTGAGTTCGGGGGAATCTCGTGTTCTTTTAGAAATTTGGTGATTGCGTTATCCGTGAAACGTGATCATGCACACTTTCTCTCTTCTGGAAGAAAAACTTAAATGAGAGATAGACGAAGATAGCGGCGAGAGGGAAGTTGAGGAGGATGTGTCGGTGGAGATGAAGGGGAGGGGCCGTAAAAAGATAAGTTGTACAAGGTCAGGACGTTGGAGCTTGATGAAATGAGCTTGAATCAGAAGAACAAAGGGGTGGAAATTGAAAAAGAAATGCAGTTTGTCCAATACAGGAGAAGTAGTGCGTTAGGTAATAGAAATATGATTAGCGAGGAAGGGATTGTCACGGGTTTATGGAGTGCATGTGTGTGTGTGTATTTGTGTGTGGTTGCGGTCCAAATCATTGCCCGGTTTCCATGCGACCTTCACTCTTTTGTATGCAAGTAACAGCTGATTATGAATCTCATTGAATGAGAGTGAGTTTGGCAGGAAGTGGAGCAGCAGAAAGAAGCCAGTGGGGTTCAGTCCTAAGTGGGCTAAGGAGCTGGTAAGAGCTGATTTGACTGATCTGAATATGTTTTTTTACTAATTGACGAGCCATTTAAAGCTACCTTTACCTCCCAGAGCTGTGGTGTTGCAGGACTGTAAGCTAATCAAAGTATCGCATGAGAGCTGAACAAGTTGCTAGCTGTGAATATTACTGGCCATGTTTGATGTTAATGTTCATAATGATGATTTGAGGGGAGTGGCTTTGTTGGATTTAGTGACTTTTGGAGGTTGTGCTGGTTTTGCTGGTAAAGCGTTAGAGTTGGTGTTTTATGGTTGGATACCTTGCAAATCTAGCTTACCTTTACTGGTTACTCCAATATTGTTGATCCCAGCTTTAAACTATAAAATACCTGAAGGTGATGCCTCAAATGTGCTTGTTTTGTCTGACTTGCAGGCCAAAACTCGAAGGTGTTACATTTTTGGTTTGATATGCCATTTAAACAGTCAAGCTACTGTGAGTAGTTTTTTTCTCAATTGAAATAAAAGAAGGTTGGTGGGGGATGGAGACTGTGTGTGTGTGTGTGTGTGTGTGTGTGTGTGTGTGTGTGTGTGTGTGTGTGTGTGTGTGTGTGTGTGTGTGTGTGTTATATACTATACTGTACAGATGGAGAGGGGACATAAGCTGAGTGGGAGTGTGTATTTTTTCTGCAGGTGTATTTTTGTCTGGGATTGATTTATACACACATCTCCTGTATGCGCCTGCTTCTACCTTAAAGTTAACCTCATGTCTGGACGTGTGTGTGTGTGTGTTTGGCGGAGCGGGGAATCCCAAGTCCCTGCGGTGTTCTCTGCAGTTCGGCGGGATGCACCTGAGCCCCGCTCTCAACCAATCAGATGCTAGTGATTCAGATCAGGTGCCTCATCTCAGGTGGCAGCAGCTGTAGAGCTGGAACACACGCATACACATGCAACCACACGAGCACGCTGCTGTTATTGGTTTTCATGTACCAGCACACATCTGGTCAAATGGATTTCTTTGTTGTTGGGGGGCATGAGCATTGTTAGGGATAATATCTTATTCAGAAATATTTCACATTTTTAATATAGAATATAGCTAAATTGTAGCTAAAATATGATTAGCTACATTCTGTGAATTACCTGTTTGTAGGCATTATCTGTAAAAAAGAAAATTTGAACTTTATCCTCCTGCTGTAATTTTATTGGGCAAAAAAGATATATATAAGATATATAACATGTAAAGAAAGGAAAAGCAAGCGAGCCCCAATATAAAGGTGTGACAAATACAGAGTAAAACTAAAGAAAGAAACTCCTAGTTTCTGTTTGCTGGGTGTTCACCTGGAAGCCTACATCATGTGGTTGAGTGTGTGTGTGCATGTGAGGGTCCAATGAGGTCAGAAGCAGCATGTCCGATTGATGGACCAGATGAGTGACAAACAGGCCCAGCACGCGACGTGGCTCCGAGGTACGTGGTGAGATGGTCGGGCGAAGGGATTGAAGGTGATTGGAGGTGATTGGTGGAGAGGAAGCGGGAACATGAAGACGAGGGGGAGGAAGAGGAAAACGGAAAGAGTAATAATGGGATAAGAGAGGAAATTGGCGAAAAAGTGAAAGTGGAAGCGACGCTTACAGAATCCGAGCACGCCACGGTTTCGGTTTCTGTAAGAGAGGAAGCTTCATTACAGCGTCGCGGCTGTGGTTTCACTGAAGAGAGAACGGGAGCAAACGGACGATTACAGTTATTTTCCACTCTTGTAGTTCCATTAATTCCTGTTTCTGTGTTTGTGTGCCGCTGTTTCACACACACACTCCAAGTGGACAGAGTGTTTACACCATGACTACAGGATATATAACTCATATAACAGTCGTGACTTACTGTGAGGAAAGTAAGTGTAAGTGTTCCAAGTCAGATTTACCGAACGCTTGGCAGGAATCGTTGGCTTCAACCCACTAAATGCCAACTGTTCGTGAGTAGGCGTAGCGTAATCAATGCTCGCAAATTGCTCAGTCAGGCTTCCTAGTCCACACGTGAATGGAGGAATTCCACACGGCAGAGAATCACGTCCTGCTGTCGGAAATAATCAGACCAAAACAGCAACGTAGCACTCTCAGTGTCGTATAGAAATGGTTATCTGCTCCAGGAGCTCGGGAAACAAACATGTTGGGACGTATTTCTACTTGATTGCGTGATAATAGAAATCAAGGGTGTGAATCATTACATTTTAAAGGTTTCTTCAGTATTAAAGTAAATCTCGGAACCCTATCGATATCAGTCCGGAGATGGTTTAGCCTCTGGGGACAAGGACCAGTTGGGTCCAATTAGCAACTTGAGAAGCAAGAATGGAGTTGGAGTTGACAGACGTCGTTGAACATTTTATATCTGCATTCATAAGAGATGAAATCATCATCAGACAATCGCCGTTCTTCCTCTTGTGTTCTCCACATGGACACATCTGATTGGTCATATTGGTCAACGAGACTAGATTGGTGGTCAGTACAAACTGAAACTAGAGCGCTTCCATTTCACTTTCAATTATTGAAAGTGACGTTTGACTCCCATCAATATTGCATTGCATTGGTTCTGTACCCTGTACTCTGCTAGTGACAATAAAGTTGAATCTAAAAAATCCATTTTCATATCTGAATATCTGTTTATTTTTGTTTACAGCCCCACAAACCACACTGTTTGACGTCACTATAAATCATGTATCCCATGTTACAATATCGTCGGATGGTTGCGGTCAGGAACCATTTGCAGAGCTCTGCTTGTTTTACCCTGATGGATTAGAGTGTGACGTCTGAAGCCAGGGTTGGATTAATCCCTAAAGATACAAGACTCATTTAGATTATACTCCAACACACACACACACACACACACACACACATGGCCTGCATGCATGCACACACGCTCACACGCAGGACCTAGACACGCTTAAAATTCCACCCGCCGCTCCATTCCTTCCAACCTCTATCTCTTTCCTTTTATTTTCTCCTCTTCTATTCTCTCCCTTTTGTCCTCTTTTTCCCTCCCGCTGTTCAATCAGAGAATGCCTCTCTTCTTTTAATTAGCGGCGGTGTTGTCCTCCTCTCCTTCCCCCGGCCAGGACCACTAATATTGCAATTAGCTCCTGTAGGAAGCTTTCAACCACAGCCTTTGTTCTTCTCTCTCCGCGCTGTACGCCGGCCCACGTTCCTGCATTGCTCCACAGAATATTATATGTGTGATGCAGAGCTCCATTTTAATAGAGGGGGGGGAGGCATAATCAAAGCTGGCCTCATTTTGCTCTGTCGGAATCATAACACACGTCGTTCTTGTAGATGGGGGGGTGAACGATTCTCTCTTTTCTCTCTGCTCGGAAGGGCTTTTTATTTTATTTTCTGCCTCTCTTTTTCTCCTCCACTGCTTCCACTTATTCTTGTGCTAATCATGTTCCCTTTACATTCCTCGCCCTAACTTTCCCTCTCTGCATGCCGCATCTCTAACTTCCCCCTCCCCCTTCACATAATCTCTCCCAGCCCCCCTCTCCGGCCCGCCCTTGGGGACAGATAGGAAAGGTTATAAAAAACCAATTGAATTTAACGGTGTGACACCACACTGTTAACCTATGAGCGGACCACCGTCGTCCTACAGTCAGGAGGGCGACGGCTCCGAGAGGCCGATGGTTGTGGAGGTCGTAAAAAAAGCCCACCCGACACAAGCGCCCTCGCAGTCCCGCAGTCTGCCTTTTAAAGTCTCCGCACATGAAATAGGGTTTATGGGAGAGGGAAATTTATTTCATTTACGAGTGTTGATTAAGGCGGACATCCCTGCCGTAAATAGTTCCAGGTTATTGCAGAAGCTGTAGCCCCAATTAGTTGGAAACTCTGCTGCACGATAACTGACCGCGTTCAGACTCGCAGCGTTTCCATTTTACAGCGCCGCGGTCTCCTGTCACATTTAAGATGACTTTAAAACTAATCTCCTTACTTTTAAGGTTGCTCAGCAGATACACTATCGATCCTTCAAGCCCCTCAGCGCTTCCTGTTGTTCCATGGTCTAAGTTCAAGACTAGTGGGCCTAGTTTTATACAGATAAAGTTTAAAAGGCCGGTGTGATTTAGTGGAATCTAACAGTGAGTTGCAGTATTGAATGGTCGGAAAGGCCTAGTCAGTGTTGGTTTGACCACTCTGGGCTACTGCTGAAACATTGAAGTGCGTATTTTGGATGTTTTCTCTTCAATAGCCTGAAAGAACACGTGGAAGTTAAATACCCCCCCAAAAAATCCCACCCAGTTCCCATAGATCCTCCTTTCCAGAGGCTAGAAAGACGAAAGAGAAGGGAGGATTTACAGTGGTGTGCTTATGTTTTGTGCAAAGTCATGCTCTTCTAGGAAGGTATTTATTTCATAATCTATGTGTGGCGGGGTGTTAATCTATGCTGGTTTTTGTGTGTGTGTGTGTGTGTGTGCTCTCACACAGAGGTTAGCATGCTACCTGAACATCTGCCTTTCAGGTTCAACATCTGATTCCCTTTCCTCTCCCCTCTTCTGAGACTACCCCAACAACTTTTTCAAAAGAGGCTTCTCCGTCGGATAAAACTTTCTCCGTGTGATCATGGGGACAGAGATGGAGGGATGGGAGGGAGGGGGGAGTGAAAGAGTGTCACACTGTGCTGAGTGAGGTGGGGGGGGGGGGGGAGAGCAAGGGGGAAAATCTCTTACATGATATAAAAATAAATAAAAAAGAGAGAGAAGACAGCAACATCTGTGCGGTAACTTCAAACGCCCTTTGAAAGGCAAAATGTGATTCCGTTCGGGATTCTCTGGCTTGGTAAACAGCCGGGTTTTTTATTTTGGTAGTCGGTTGGAGTGTGTGTGCATGTGCTTGTTTGAGAGTGTGTGTTTAGGAGAGGGGTGCTTTGTAGGGGATAAGGGACTGTCAGATCTGGGATCGGAGAGAGAAAGGGGAGAACACACTGAGTGGGGATGATGCTGCTGAGAGCAAAGTCCAGTGATTGGCAGGGATGTAATGCAGTGTAAATCCACCCTAAACCCCGTTTACTCACTTTTGGAAGCTGACATGTATGCCTTCTTAATCACTTTTGTCAGTTGTGATTCGATGAGATCCGGTCATAAATATGAAGATATAGAAATGTGTGTGACTTGAATCTATTAGTCTACTGTCTCTAACTTTGATTCTCCTCTCTCCCTTTGCCTCTCCTCGCTGGATGGAACCACGACGATTCATCTCAATGCCCTCCTTTCACACGTCTACCAGGTAAGATCCAGTCAGCTCTGCATGACTCGCCGCTAATTGAAAAGTTGCTGCTAGACAGATTACTAAACCACATATACAGCCTTGAAAAGTAATTAGTTGCTGAAAAAAAAGGGGGGAAAGAGGAAATGTTTTGCAAATATATCAAGGCTTACACTACAAGTTGTGTTCAGATCATTTATTTCTGCTGAGTTGTTCCTTTTGTAAATATGGCTAGCTGTGGAAATAAGAGGAAATGTTCCTCTTTTTGTATGGAAAAGAAGGCTTTGAATTTCAGGTTTTTTAATGATGTTTTGCGGTGAACAAAACAAGGTACCTTAAACTGGAAGCTGCTGGTTTACCTGGAGTTACAGTCGACTGTAGCTCGCGGGTCTGGAGTGAAATGGTCACATTAATAATGAATTCTCCATTTTTCACTCTAATCAGGTTCATTTTAAAGACTCTGGAAGTGAAATTGGGGGCCATAAAACTTTCTTGAACTGGCTGTTGTAGAGTGAGGGTTTTTCATGCGTTAGCTAGGCTGTCCATCAACCGTTCAACAGGGCATCTAGTGTGGTTGCCATGGTACTTAGCCCTGTCTATCAACAGACGATCGATGATTGGGGAAACACACCAACATGTAGGTGTATATTCTACGATGCATCTCTCTTTTCCCTTTCACTTATTGCTCTCATGACCGTTCTTTCTTCTCTCATTCTGTTGCTCCTCTCAGTTCTTTGCTCCTGCTGTTCCCCATTCAATGGCAAAGCTGTAGCTGTGTGTGTGTGTGTGTGTGTGTGTGTGTGTGTGTGTGATGGTGTGTGTGATGGTGTGTAGCGGGGCTCTGTGGTGAGGTGATGGTATGTGAAACTCATCTCAGCCTCATCCTCCTCTGCTGCCCCTCTCCCCTCTCCTCCCACCTCGCTCCTCTCCTCCCAACAAAAGCGTTTTCTCCTCATAAGTGTTGACGTCTCCGCGACTCTTCACATCACTTTGTTTCTCTCAAGCACATGCGTGTCGTGTATTGGATCGGCATATTGTTTATCCTCTTCATTACACCATTCACGTCTTTTTTTTTTTTTTTTTATCACACACCGTCGTCTCCTCAGCTCTACATCTCTGGTTCCTTATTCCTTCTCTCAGTGATTGTCTTGTTTTGTTGGGAATTCCTCTTTTCTGTCTGTCTCTGCCTGAAAAACACATCGGACAGGATTGAAGCACGTGCAAAAATGATTGAAAGCAAAATGAATAGCAGTTGAAAGTCATCACAGAAGTTTCAAGGCAAATGTAAAGGATGTTTCGGACAGAGATGTGAGGAGATTGAGGGGGAGAACGAGTTTGAAAACCAGGGAGAGAAAATAGAGTGGATGGGGGATGAGGCAAAAGTGCAGGTGAAAGGGAGCCCCCAACTGGCTGGAGCTGGTACTGGTACCCAACACCCCATCTCCTCCACACTCTCCTCCTTTCCTATACCTTCTTTTTCTTTTACTCCGTGTGTCGCTCTCAGACAAGGAGCGTCATCACTCTATAGGGTCACAGATGATGCTCCTGCAGATTAGTGGTAATCTCACTTTCCCTGATGGACCTGGGCCACCATGCGTGCGTGTGTGTGTGTGTGTGTGTGTGTGTGTGTGTGTGTGTGTGTGTGTGTGTGTGTGTGTGTGTGTGTGTGTGTATCTATATGCTTGTAGGACAGTTTGCATTCCACATACAGATGCGACTACACCTCCTCAGCCTCTTAATCTCCACTCTTTCCTCTTCTCTCCCTCTGTTCTCCATCCCTCCTTTCTTGCCTCTCTGCTCTTGAGTGCTGCACCAAGCCGGAGTTAGAAGGCTATTTGCGTCATCAGCTTCAGGCAGAGTGTGTGTGTGTTTTTTTGTGTTTGTGTTTGACCTGAACTCTCCATACACACACACACACACACACACAGCAGTTGACTGTTAAGCTCTGACTGCTTTTTCTCATTATTGCGGCCGTGCTGAGCTCAGGGACGCACGCATGGAGGATGGATCTGATGTGTCATCTTTGCATGTATGCATATTCTACACACACAGGTTTTTTTCTCCTTTTAACTTTAACTTCTGGTGAGGACAACCCGTCAGCGTCCACCGTAAACCGCTTCCCCCTTATGCCTTGTCTCCATGGCAACGCCATAGCAACCCCCGCGCAAAGCACAGCCCTTGACATGAACCCAACCCGCCCCTCTCAAGCCCCTCCATCTGTCATCAGTGGCTGAGAGGATTGTCCATCAGCCCCGCTGACATCTCGATTGGCAGTTGCCGCTCAGACATGCGTGGCGAGTGCATCTCTTCAAAACGAGATGGACCTGTGAAGGGCGAGCGTAGGAATGCAGGAATTGGTTTAGTTGAACTTGAGTTTCCCTCCCCGCCTCCCCCCCATCATGAGCGTTAAGTGCGGCCCTTGCCTTTTTGAAGGATAAGTGAAAAGGTGTCTGAGAGGTCTTCAGTCAAATCCATGTTTCTGTCTTTGATTGTCAAGTGCTGCAGCGTGTCCGAGCCGGCCGCGCACACATCCATCACAGCGGGCCGGCATGCATCACGCCGTTGTGACACACTCATTCATAGCCGTTATGCTAGGCCCAGGACACGCGTCCCCCCCCCCCTCCAGTGATGTACAACATGTAATAAGCACGTCAGGGATACCTTCCATGTCTACAAGGTTCCTGTGACAGCTCCATGAGCATTACCATGATATATAAAAGCCATCATCAGCTCTGCAAACGTGACGAATGCTTCAGCGCTGGGGGTTGATGCAGTCTGTGTGATCTGATCACTTAATTGTACAAATTGACTGTGTTTGAGCGATCCATGCATCCTCGTGTCCAGCAGTAAAGAGCCCTCGTATTATTGACAACACACACATCTGATATATATATATAGCAGACAAACACACACACGGTCTTACTCATCACATGGCTGAGTGCGGTGGGGGTTGGACCTGATCGATACGTCGTCAGTCCCTCTGACTGTATCATTATCATTTAAATGACTGCAGTATTTTCACCCGCTGATGGCCTGAGATGAACAAGACCAGAGGTCTCTAAAAGTTCACTGCTGCAGTCAGGTGTCCTGTAATGGCCAGTGACATTTCCAAAATGCTGGAGACTATGCAGTGTTTATTGATTCATGCTATAGCACAACAGATTGTTTGTTTTTTTTAACTATTATTACGGTGTAGAGGTTGTTCTCCTGGTGCTTCTTAAATTGGATGATTTCTTTGCTATGTCATGTCAGTACTAGCGTAATTAATAGGGTTAATGTTGGGGGTAATCTGCCCGGCTCTGGTTTACATAATAATAGCCTTTATGTAATATCACCCAGTGCTGAGCAGTGTGCTTATGTTCGCTGCCTCACTGCATGGCAATGTCGCCTCCATTTCCATTATTGATAAATTTGATGATTATCTCAAAGCGTAAATTGTTTAGTTTGTAAAATGTCAGAAAAAAATAATTATTTTCTTTGGCTGAACAACAGTCCAAAACCCAAAGATATTCTATTTGTAGTGCCATAACAATACCTTTCCTTTATAAATGACTTATTAATGTAAGTATTGATTAATTTTCTGTTGATGGTTGAATGGTTTCAACCCCCCTTGGTTATCTCCAGAGCTAAAAAATGGTCTGGCTTCACACATTATCATTCTGGTTTAGAGTAAAAAATGCTGTGGCTTGTTTGTATTCCTATCAACCAATCACAATCGCCGTGGGCGGAGCTAAGAACAGGATGCTGTGATGCCCCTGCAAAAATAGATAGGGGAGTAATGCCGGCTGAAATAAGTGGTAAACAAACTCTGGGTAATCAATATACAAAGTGATGGAAATATCCATCTTCTCTAGGGATTAATAGGTCTGTTTCATCAAATTAATCACTTATCCAAAGTGTATTATCTCTGACAGATTTGAGAAGCGTGATCAAGTGAAGATGAAGAGAGAAGCTGAGAGGTTGAAGTCCTGCTGAATGTTGGTCTGAGCTGTGCAGCTTCATTGAGGAGAGAGGAAGAGAGACTGTGTGTGCTATGGTGTGTGTTTGTCGGTGTGTACTTATGTGCACTCGGTGGCTCTCAGCATGTATCTTCTCCTGCCGTCCTGTGTGGTGACTGATATTAGAGGAAGAGCCCCTGAAGTCCTGTTGAACATATGTCTCTGCTCTCTCCGTCTCCCTGGTGCTGGAAAACATGGGACTCTCTCCCCTCCCCCCCTCTCTCCTCTTTCCCCGGCTTTCCCCCCCTGTCTTTTAAATTTACACTTCTATTAAATTTCCCTGTTCTCTCTCCGGCCAACATATTTTTCAGACTCCCTATTTTCCCATTTTATCCCTTTTGGGTTTTTGTCATTCAGGCAGAGTTCTTCCTGGGCTTTGTTAGACATCTCTCTCTCATGTCACTCTTTGTTCAGTAAAAAAGCAAGGTGAAATGGACTCATGGTGAAGTGCCTTTGGTTTTCTTGTGTACTTTCATCTGTCTGTGTGTGTGTGTGTGTGTGTGTGTGTGTGTGTGTGTTCCCAGCCATGTGACGTGAGCACCGTCTCTGAGAAAAGCAGGCAATCTGGGCATTGGCTTTTCTCCAGAACCGCTTTCATTTCCTTTCAGCAGTGGAACACATGTACACACAAACACACACACACACACGCATACACAAACGCACACACACAGACACACCTATACGTACATATAAACACAAGCCACCGATAATTACAGACAAGCTACAGAGTGTTCAGGCAGGTGTCTTTTGGAATTGGATATCTTCTTACAAAGAAATACACACACACACACACACACACACACACTGACCGCTGTTGTTATGGTAGGAGCACATGATGCAACAGCAGAGCCATCCCTACTTATGCCCCCCCAGGAGAAATGGGGGTGGACGTTTGCAGAAAAGAAAGGAATATCAGGCAACAGAAAAACCAAGTGGAGAGTGAGTGGGAAGGAGGAGATACTGATTGACTAAGGAGAGGGAGAAAAGAGGACAAAGTGATGGAAGGACTGGAGCTGGAGGGGGGGTGAAGAAAGAGAGAGACGGAGAGAGACGGAGAGAGATTGAGCTTCAGATGGCTAATAGAAATTCCCATGTTGCCTCATTGAGATGCAGCGGTGGCTTAGGTAATGAGCTAGCTGCGTCCAACGCATTGATTTAGCCAGAAGAGTCTGTGAAATTATTCCCCTCCTGGAGGAAGATATCAGCAGCCTCACCGATGGCCGCTGGGGTAATTACCAGCACATCCTCCCACCACGACACCTCCCTCAAGTTGGCATGTATTCCATTCTGCTACACAACAGTCTTCCCCCCACCCCCCCACCCCCGGGATGTCCCGTGATAAATTGGTCATGCTTTGGACGGGCAAGGTTTGCTTGTGGAAGCATATAACGAGTAGCTTCAGTTGGATTTCTTGCTGAATACATGTTTGACTGGAAGAAGCAATATTGGAATTGCAGGTAAAAAAAAAAAAAATAGAAATTTAAAAAGAAAAACATCTTGAGGGGAAAAAATAGTCATGTCCCCTTAAGATAATATGCAAATGAGTCCGTGTGACTATGTGTTATCGTCCTCTGCAGAATGTGCATTTATCATGAATTATGCATTCAAGTAAAAATAGGGGGAAAAACAGGAAAACGTTCCAAATCAGATGAGTCATGTTCACTCATGTCGGCTCTGGAAAATAGTGGCGTCTCTGAGATGCATGTGTGGAGATACACAGAGAGCTTTTATAGGATCGACTGTAAATTAGTTTATACTGAATGATGGCACAGTGATTCAGTTCCACCCACTCAACTCGATGCAGATAATCAGAGAAGTGTCTTCGCAAATATTATGTTTACATTATTTTGCATCCAAACCTACTAACTAACTACTAAGAGCTTGTATTGTAATTGTTTTTTTTAGCAAGTTAGACTGAATTAATCCAACTCAAATCTGTATTTATCACCTGGGAGAGCTGGATAGAAGCTTTCTCTTCTATCTGCATTGGGGTTTTCACTGTTATTGTGTAGCTCTATGGCTGACATGGATGTTTTGTTGAGACATCCCTTGCATGTCATATTAACAATGGATAAAATTGACTTTCCATGCTGTTTTGAAAGGTAGCTCTCTCACACACAAATGTACATGTATTGTCCTTTTTTTCTCTCACTAATGGTGAAGCTTTGATACTTTGACCTTTCTCCTGCGTGGACTTTGTTCTACGTCGACAAGAAAGACTCTACAAAGACAGAAAGTAGGAAGAAAATAAGTCTGTTTTAACCTGTTGTCTTTTGATCTGGGAAAGCTTGTGTGTCCATCAGTGTCACACTCCAGGAGGCAACACACACACACACACACACTATAGAAGATTGATCCAACCGTGTGTATTTTGACCATGATAGTGGGGTTTGCGCTCACCTTGGACAATCCTCTCCTGCTGTGATTTTTTTTCTCTTCAGTTATTTATGAATGTGCTGAATGTCAAAAAGTTGTAAGAAAGACAATTCTAGGTTAAGGTAGCATAAATCAGGAAATATTTTCCCTCAGCTGTGTGAAGGAACCCTGTACGGGTTATAAAAAGTCATAGTGCGGTTCGTTTTGGGTCCGCGTTCTCAAGCCGTCATCTCCCCTGCCTGCCCCAAAGCGTGAACGCAGCACCCTCATTGCCAATTAAACTCAAATCAACAAACGAGGATGGAGTGAGACATCAAATTACACCCAATATCCTCTCCCCTACTCAAGCCTGTCTTTGCCAGCCGCAAATTAGCTTACAAATTAAGGCTCTGAAGATGGGGGGAAAGTCGAGTTGCCAGATAACAACCAAATAACATCCTGCTGGTGTCTTGATGTGTCGTTGCAACTCGGATCCAGCTTCCTGCCTTCTCTTGATGTGCGGACGGAGTTCAGTGGAGTTTTTTTTTTCTTTTTGACCATCCATGTCGATCTCCATTTGAGAAAGCTGCTTATCGAGACAGGTTGACGAGATGATCATCCCCACTGAAGTCTGTTTCCGGCTTCAACCCAAACACTGTTGATGAATGAAATAACCCACGCTGCATTATAGATGAGGAAAAAGGTTTGATTTATTGCTCCTTAGAACCAGATCGCCTCTCTTTTCTGGCCACATCTCTGCACGGCTTGCATGCCTGAAATCCCCCGGTTCGTGTTGGCGTGCGTGCGGAAAAATACAGAAGGAGCTCACTGCCGCTGCCAGCGTGTCTTTCCACGGTTACAGTGAGGTTTTGTAATATTCTCCAGTCAGATGTTTAAGAATTCATACTTCTATATTGGGGGGTTATCTAACAGATGACAGGCAGACAGTGTGCAGCTCTTTGAGTGGTGTCTAGGGGCTCCTCTCACTGTGAAGCCTATCAGAGAGTCATCGCCAAGGCACCAAACCCTGGCTCATCATTTCACCTCCTTATTTGACTCCCGTCTCCCCGGAGGAGCGTGTGAGTTCATGTTTAGCACGCGCACACACACGTTTCAGAAGTAGCATCATTTTGATGTGTGTACAAGTATGTATATACTGTAGATGTGTGTGTGTGTGTGTGTGTGTGTTTGTCCTGTCTGCTGTGGTTGCTACATCGGCCCTGGTGTGGCTAATTAAAAGAAGCCTGCCTGCATTATTCATGAGGCTGTAATTATACATTCCTTTTGCTGATCCCCAGTCAGAGGCATTAAAAATAGATCTGAGTCTCCGTGCCCCGCCCACCTAGGCCCCACTTTCTCTCTGTGTTTTGACTAGGTTTCTCCCAGCATCACGCTATTTATCTATCAGTATTCCTCCATCTCCCTGTCACTGGCCTCATTGACATAGCTTTCTTCTTTTAAATCATTTTTTGTTATTTGTTCTTTGCATCTCTCTCTCCTCTCATCTTTCCCATATCTGCCCGGCGAGTTTTCATTCATATTTGCTCTGATGCTCCCGTTTGGGATTCGGGCAGAACATTCCTCTGACAGTGTCACTCTCGCTCGGCTCTGTGGCCTGGACTCCAGTCACATCAGGCCAGAATCCAGAGTGGAATATTCTGAATGTGCGACGACATCCCGGCAGTTAGATTCAGAAGAGGAGAGAAATCACTCTGATTGACTTAATGGGGGAGAATGTCTCCCTCGCAAGAGGCAGAATCTCTGCCCAAAAAAGTTCGCCATGACTTTCTTTTAATTTGCATTTTAATCCACAAAATCTGCAGCAGTCGAGTTGAGTCATTCATACTCAAATGGGAGGTGGTTCTAGATAATCTGTGTGGATGTCTGGCAAACAGGAGTATATTTGGTAAGTGGGCCTCATGTTTCCAGCAAGTCAACACCATCCAGGAACTTATTGCACAGTTTCAGACATATGCCTGAACGTTATGAACTGAACTGTTTTCTCCTGTGCACTCACACGTTAGGTATACCTCAGGCAAGGAGACTTGTTTGTCTGGCTGGCAGGGAAAAAAAAAGTGTGAAAAGCTTGAATCTTCCGCCCTGCAGGTGATGAGCTTCTGTGGACGCATTCGTGCTTATTTTTACCACGGCGATGAGGCCGATGCTGCGAGGTAGGAGGTGGGGATTTTCTCAAATCTGCCAACCGGAGAGCTCGTTAGATAACTAAGTGGATCATTCCGTTGCCGCTCCTTTTTTTTGGCGACCCTCTCAATCGCTCTCCTACTTGTTTCAGAACGTGTAAAATTAGATTACTGCCTTGGAGCCACGCAGAACTTCATCGTCTTACACAGCATTTCACTCTGTTTGTGTTTGTTGAGGCTATATTATGCAAATGAAGTCCTGTATGTGGAATTGGCTTTTAACTTTCACGTGCCCTCCCTCCTTAGAGCCCAAACAGCCAAAAACAAACGTGCACACTGAAATACAGTACATGCACTAACAGGGAATGGATGCTAGCTGCAGTTTGGAATACATGGGTGCACAGTATGGCTTCTATTTTTGTGTGGTCATTTTTATCACAGATAAATGTCTTTCGGCTGTTGTCATGCAAAGTTTTTGCTTTCTGATTGGAGGGAAATTGTCTGAACCAGAGCTAATACTGCAAATCTTTATTATGCAGGAATAATAATGGGGTGCGTTCTCCATCACTTAACAGTGAAAGCACTCAGAAATGTGTTACACTACAAGACTTTATTGATGAAGAGAGAAATGTCCTTCGGATGTAGATTTTGATCAACTCAGGTAGTCCCTACTTTCTCCATGGGGCCTTTTAAAAGAAAAGACAACTACCAAATCTCTTGTTGGTAAAAAAACATTATTTCTGCATTTACCAAGAGATCCCCGACTTCATTTATAAGGGAGCTGTTGAGCAAATGTCTTATTTTACGAAGGCTTTATAGGCAGTTTTTCTGTCTACACGTGTCAGTGGGCCTCCCTCCTCGCTTCAGCTACTCCGGGGCTAAACTCCTCTTCCGCGTTTGAAGTTGTTCTGTCGGTCTGGGCCTCTGTTGTTGCTGATGTTGTTGCCGATGTTGTTGCTGTGGCTGGTAGGGTTTAGAGGGTTGCAGGGGAATTCAGGCTGCGTAGATGAACGTCACGGCTGGCTGGAAATGCAAAAAAGAGTGAAGGAGGAGGAGAAGGAGGCTGAGGAATGGGGTGAGGTGGAGGGATTTCGTGAATGAAGAGGGTGGAAATAAAGCGGTGGGAGAGAGACAGACGGAGAGAGTGCATTCATTGAGGAGCGAGCGAGCATTGTTTGATCTCCGACACGCCGTCTCCCTCCTGCATAGTATGACTCAACAGCTTTCTGCCAGTCTATTCTCTGCTCTTTCTCTCTTCTTTTGCGGGACTGATGAGAGGATGAATCGAGGGCTGGGGAGACGTATGAGTCAGAAAACACAGATGCATAGAGGAGGAACGAGGGCAACATTTGACAGAAAGTGAGCAACGAGGGAAAGAGAAGTTCACGAAGTAACCGGGTAACAAAACGGAAGGGAAAGAAAGTGAACTCTGCTTGAAATAGTTGTAAAAAGTTGTTGCGTATCTGCGTTTGCACAGTTTAATTCAATTCAATGTTATTTATAGTGTCATATCACAACAGATGTCATCTCAGGACACTGGAATATGCTCATGATTTTCAGAGTTAATACATTTTCAAAGTCCCAACATCACCCAGGGGCAAACAAAAACTGCCTTAATAGGCTTTTAGGCAGAAATCTCTTGCAGCCCAGGCCCTTGGGTTCCAACTGTATTTGGTGTTGGTAGTAGTATAGTAGTAGAAGAATTAACAGTAATGGTAGCATTAACAGAAGCAATAGTATCAACAGCAGTAGTCCATGGCCGCAGGCACAGCCATGCCGAGATGGATTCATACCATGTCGCCGTAGACCAAAAAGCAGGAGTAGCTGAGCGGTCACACAGCGGGCAGGTGGAGCAATATGGTGTTTCCAGCATCAGGCCAGTTAGCAGTCTGCATCGGTCAGGACCTCAGCAGACTCTGCTGGACCAGGAAACATAACCAGACTCCTGGAGTAGTCAAGTTAGTAACAGTAGAGATGCCAATATGGTGGTGTGACAGCCATTTCCTCAAGCTAAATGTTAAAAAAACTAAGGACATGGTCGTTGACCTTAGGAAAACACCACATACAGCCTACCCAACCACCATCAAGGGTAGAGCAGTGGAGATGGTAGATTCATATACATATTTGGGGACAATAATTGATAAAAACTTGACATATGACCTAAATACCTCAACAATCTGTAAAAAGGGCCTCCAGAGATTATACTTTCTGCGCAGACTAAAATCTTTTAATGTTGATAAGACCTTAATGGTTCTGTTCTATAGATCTTTTATTGAGTCAGTTTTAACTTTTATGGAAACCTGTCGGTTAAAAACAAAAATTGCCTGCTCAAAATTGTGAGAAATGCCAATAAGATAATTGATATGCAGCAGCTCTCTCTCTCAGAGATCTTTGACAGATGAGTCTTACGGAAGGCTCGGTCCATCCTGTCTAGCCTGGATCACCCATTGTTGCAGGAATTCATTTCTCTGCCGTCTGGACGGAGATATATGCTACCTAGGACACGAACAAATAGGTATAAATTTCCCTTTGTTCCACGTGCAATCAAAGCAATCAATCTGCACAATTCTTAAATGCACTGCTCCTGTGGCATCTCTTATCCCTTATACGCTTTATTCTCTCTGACACCTATATTCTTATTTCGTTTAAGATTGTCTTAAATCAAGTTTGGTTGTGCTGTACTCTGCAACATTGTTTCATGTCACTGTTTGTTTATTTACTGTTGTTGTGTAAGTTGCATTGCCACTGCAAATCAAATTTCCCCTGGAGGGACAATAAAGCTCTGAACTGAACTGAACAATATAAATCCCCCGGCAGTCTAGGCCTATAGCAACATAACTAAGAGCTGGCTCAGGGCAAACCTGAGCCAGCCCTAACTATAAGTGTTGTACTCTTAAATGTGGGAACGGTGTTTGCCTCCCGAACCAGAAGATGGTTCCACATGAAAGGAGATTGATGACTGAAAGCTCTGGCCCCTGTTCTAATTTTGGAGAAGTAACCCTTTATTGTGAGAGCGTAGTGCTCTAGCAGGACAGTAGGGTTTAATGAGCTCTTTAAGAAGTGATGGTGTCTGACCATTAAGAGCCTTGTAAGTGAGGAGAAGGATTTTAAATTCTATTCTGGATTTTACTGGGAGTCAGTGCAGATAAGAAGAAGATAATACAGGATAAATGTGATCCCTTCTTCTAGTTTTAACGCGTGCTGCAGCATTCTGGACCAGCTGTAGAGCTTTAAGAGATTTATTAGAACAGCCTGATAATAAGGAATTACAATAGTCCAGCCTTGAGGTAACAAATGCATGGACGAGTTTCTCTGCATCTTTTTTGAGACAGCATTGGCCTAACTTTTGTAATGTTACACAGGTGAAAGTAGACTGTCCTTGTAGTTTGTTTAATATGCGAGTCGAGGGACAGGTCCTTGTAAAAATATAACTCCAAGGTGTCTTACGGTAGTATTTGAGGTGATGGCAATCCCATCAATAGTCGCTATATCTTTAGACAACGAGCGTCGGAGTAGTTTAGGTCCAAGTACAATAACCTCCATTTTATCTGAGTTTAACATCATCAAATTGCAGTTCATCCAGGTTTTAATATCACCAATACATGCCTGGAGTTTAACTAGCTGATTGGTTTCTTCAGGCTTGATTGATGGATATAATTGAGTATCATCTGCATAACAATGGAAGTTTATAGAGTGTCTTCTAATGATATTACCTAAAGGAAGCATAGATAAGTTGAAAAGAATTGGTCCGGGCACAGAACCTTGAGGAACACCGTATTTAAGTGTGCATGGAGGATTTTTCATTAACATGCACAAATAGATTGATTGGATAAATGGGACTAAAACCAGCTTAATGCGGTTCAGTTCAGTGCTTCATGTTAATAACTGGTTGGTGCTCCATGGGGCCACAGCTAACTTAAAAGCAAATCAATACACCAACATCCAAAAAGCACATGTTTTATTAATGTTTGTTCCGATTTCTTTTGGTAACAGATTTTTTATACAGGGCTGAAAACAGTTGCTGGGTTTCTTTCTCTTTTGCGATTTTTTACTCTCTTAATTGCATGTGGGCTTGATATTAATTTGTTATCACCATTTGTGTTCGGCACCTCCGGTATGAACTGGAATGAAGGATATATTGTCTTCTATTCTAGTCACCACCCACATACATCTGTACTTAGTGCAGGAATGCATTTAGCGCTAAATAGTGCAAGAAAGCATGATTTATAGATTTAATTAAATCTCTCTGTATTTGTGTGAGGAACAGCAAGAGAGACAAACATAGTCCCAGTGCACAGAGTGGTTGATGTTACAGTAGGTCATCAACTCCTGCCCTTCACCCTGGTGGAGGGGATTCCCACGCCCCGCTACAGGGGCTTTCCACATGGCCAGAAGGAGCTGGAGGAATAAGCCCCTAGTAACACATTGTGTTTCCTTTCAAATACTGATCCCAGTGCAGAGCCGTAGCCCCCGCATCGAGCATTCAGAGCTAAGGAGCAGGAGCGGAAAGCAGCTCACAGATCTGTGCCTAAGGGCAACGAGCTCCTCGGAGCCGGCGCCTCGGGGAGAGAAAGCTAAGCCAGTATAAGCTACTACCATCTGCCGACGTTGGCTTAGGGCTTCTCAAAGATCAAGTTTGAAAGTGACAGAGCAGCGCAAGAGGAGACGATCTCTTTTTCATCCTTTCCCCCTCTCCTCAGCAGTCGTTTCCAGATGGAAATGAAGTCATCCTGCAATGATCTTTCACCGCAGTCCTGTGAGGAGGATGAAGCTGAAAACATTGTGTGTGTGTGTGTATATGTGGTCAGTGGATATCATAAAGAGCCTCTTCTAGGCTCAAGCATGATGTTCCCGTCCTCTCTCCGCAGCACTTTTTCATCAGATAATTGGCAAGGAAATCTCTCCTACCTGTTTCTCCATGGATGTCCCAGTATTTCTAGAAGATAAATCAACCGCTGATCGTAATGCTTTTGAAGCTGGACCAGGAAGTCACAAGTTAACACAGAGGGAGTTTTCTCACACAGAGGGGGCGTTTTCTGGTTGCTCTGCCAGGCCGAACAGCTTTAAGGGAAGAGGAATGACATCTGTAAATGTTAAGGGGAAAATATTCCTTCAATCCCAGAACTATGTGTCTTCAGAATCTTTCGCAGAAAGCTGCTTTGCTCATAAAATTCAGATACATCAGCTCCTGTAATTATTGTGTAGATGTTGGAGAATATTCAGGGATGTTTTCAGGACAGATGTTAGAAAGTTCAGCCGTGATTATCATGAAACACAATCGCTCGTGACGAGACAGTGAAGTGAGATCAAAAGCTCATAGCCAAATTAATTTGTGCATCACTCAATGCTGCAGAAAAGGAGAGGAACAACCAGAATGTTCTGTCATTAAAGTATTAATTAGTCATTTTTACAGCTCTGTGCAGATATTGTTAAGTACTATAGTGATTGGTATTAATGATGATTTACATCACAGGCTTAGTTCCCATTGTGTTTTTCTTCCCTTCTTACCTTTTCTTTCATAGTTTCTTCCTTTTCTTACATTGACTCTTTTCTGACCCTCAGCTCTCTTGCCTGCTTCTCCTAAGCGACCGGCTCTGCGGACGCAATCAGCTCGGCTTTTATTTCAGAAACTTCACTATTCATCAGTGATTTGTCAGAGCCAGTGGGGGAAATGATTGAAACTATCAAAGCAATGCAGCACCTTCTTGCACAGTGCAGCCAAACGCCACTGAGCTCTTGATGCTCGCTGAGTCATGGACCAAAGTTCTCATTCTGTGTCTTCCTCTAGCGGTCCCCTCCACAATAGATCATTAATCACATGGCGGCGTGGAAGAGTAAAGAGTGCAGAGCCGGGATAGAGGCGTTGGGTCAGTCGATGGTGGCCTCCCCCGGCCCACAAGTCCTTGGCTGGTGTCTTTATTCCGACATTGTTGTGAAGGCGAGAGCTTTTGATGCTATTGATTAGGGAAGAGGGCGAAGGAGAGGAGAGATCAATGCACACACCGATTCACAGGTCTGTTTTTGTCCATATGGGTGTTAATGAAAAATATATAAGTGTACAACATGTGACAATACCGGTTCACATGTGTCTCCCTGGTCCAGCTAATAGAATACAAACATATGTTTTCTTGAGTAACATCCCAGTGCAGCCGGTCAAATTCAAATGTAATCCATATCCTCACACACACACAATCATGCACACATACTGGAAACTGCAGTGGTAATCTTATCTGTATCCCCCCCGGCCAGCGAGGCTCTGATCCTTTATGCTCTCAGTCAAGCCTTATGTTTGAAGCTATGTTCAAAGACTGCCTACCTGCTCAGCCCAGCCGGATCCAGACGAAACCCCAGTGTCTTCCAGGGCATCTCCTGGACACCAAACCCCCCCCCGGCCTCGCCGCTCTGGATTCAGCATGTTCACCCAGAGCTGAGAGCGTTTCCTCTGGGGTGTTCTCACAGACAGGTGAAAGGGGTATAAAGAGTATCTCTGTCATCACTGGACATTAGAGAGAAGGGTTGAATTCGATATTACAACACACTTGAAACAAGTCAAAATGCAACTATTGTGAGAAAATTGTAAGTTTTAATCGCCTGTGTCTCCTGTTAGACGAGGGGTTAGAAGCATTAGAAGGGAATAAGTGAGAACCCATGAGGGTATCAGTTGGGGGGTTTATTTTAGGGGTGCTAGTGGTTGTTTTGAAAATGAGTAAAACACTGTGATGCTTTTGAGGCTGTAACATGCATCTGTGAAGATCTTGTACATCTAAAAGTGTTGCACAGTGATGCAGGGAGCCTCTGTATATACAGTCCTTTGCTTCAAACAAAATAATTTTTTGTTGAGGCAAACCAAAAGCCAAAAAACCTACATTTTGTTTCTAGTTTTGCTGGACATGTTTGGTAAATATGACTCACTGTGAATTATGAATAAATCTCTCTCTCTTACTGTAAGTGAGTCTACATAAGTGACTCCCCAGTATCAAATACACATGACTTTGCTCCACTGTAACTGTACACTCATTGCTTGTTTTTGTTAACATCGTTTGTGGCTGATCATTCCACTTAGAACACCAACAGGGATCCTCACTGAGGCGAAGCAGGGGAGATGCTATCGTGGTTCTGTGGCGAATGACAGGATTTTTAATGTGCCGGTTCTGATTTTGACACTAATGCAGAAAGTTTGTGTATGAATTCAAAGAGAGAGCCGACTTTAGATATATGATTTTGATATAAAATACAACAATTTTTAAAAAGGGAGTCGGCAGAATTTGTTAGTGGGCAGACGGACGGGATTTGTTTCAATAAACCGCCACGAGCAAACATTGCTGTAATTTTTAAGATGCAGCTATTTTGTTGAAAGAATATTACAGTTTAAAGCCAAGATAAAACAGTCTGTTACTTAAGCACCATGGACAGCACCAAATATTTATCCAGACACAGCAGTTAGGCTTCTGATATTTCATACCCATGGATGGTTGGATGGATGGGTGGACGGACAGACGGACGGACGGACGAATGGATGGATGGATGGACGGATGGATGGATGGGTGGATGGATGGATGGATGGATGGGTGGATGGATGGATGGATGGGTGATGTGGATAGGTGGATGGAAGGATGGATGGATGGATATGTGGATAGGTGGACAGATGGGTGGGTGGATGGAGGGTTGGATGGATGGAAGGGTGGATGGATGGATATGTGGAAGGGTGGATGGGTGGGTGGATGGAGGGTTGGATGGATGGAAGGGTGGATGGATGGATATGTGGATAGGTGGATGGATGGGTGGAAGGGTGGATGGGTGGGTGGATATATGGATAGGTGGATGGATGGATGGATGGAGGGTTGGATGGATGGAAGGGTGGATGGATGGATGGATGGATGGGTGGATGGGTGGGTGGGTGGGTGGTTGGATGGATGGAAGATGGATGGATGGATGGGTGGATGGGTGGATGGATGGATGATGTGGATAGGTGGATGGAAGGATGGATGGATGGATATGTGGATAGATGGATGGATGGATGGATGGATGGAGGGTTGGATGGATGGAAGGGTGGATGGATGGATAGGTGGATGGATGGATGGATGGAGGGTTGGATGGATGGAAGGATGGATGGAAGATGGATGGATGGATGGAAGGGTGGATGGATGTGCAGACAGGCCTTCATGTTCTCCTCAGGACAACTTTAATAATCTGTTGACTTTTCCTACAGCATCATCATCTGGTTTATTACTTCTTAAGTGTGAGTGAGAGTGAGGTCAATTTTGAGAATATCTTCTGCTCTGATAATCCTCAGGTGCGTCTGACATTTATAGATATACATAGGTTTAGTGAGTATCCACGAGTTCTGATCTCCTGGACACATTTGTTTGCTGTAGTTTCACCACCAGCGGCTAGTAAACCTGTCACATTTCGTGATTTAACCTTGTACATTGAATGTGTTTTGCCGTGACCACAGTGCTGCTGCTGTCTAAGGTCAGGATTTTTATGTGTGGCATTAAAAGAGGCTCATGCCTTACGTCTCTCTGTGTTATGTACTGAACTTCCTTGTGAGAGTCCATTTCAATCCGTACACAAAGTGGTTGTAAAGCCATAATGTGCCGTCTTCCCCTTTTCGCTAATGCGCCCTCAGCTCACGGAAACGCAGGCACTGGAGGAAGATGGATGGAGAGGCAAATAATCCAGTTAACTTTTCACGTGTTTGCAGGCAGATATTTTCTCTTTAATGTGTTTATCATGACTTATGAGCTCCTCTATAGCAGCCATTAACATATGATTACCATCACAGGGCTAATGGGTTTGTCTGTCATTCCCCCGACCGCTCAACTGCTTCATCCCCTTTTTATAAATCTGTCTTTTATCTTCCTCTTTTGTTTTTTTTAGTATATGCTTCCATCCTAGCTCTCCGTCCTGCTCGCCATCATTCTCTCTCTCTCTCTCTCTCTCTCTCTCTCCTCCATGTGTCTCCACTCTCGGCCCGGCGGCCCCTCATCTCCCAAGCCACAGCCTCACTCCCACGCAATGCTCTCCATTATTGCTTAATTACCCGTGGCCTGTCATTTGTATAATGTGCTATCACTGATTCTCCATCTTTTTTCCCCACTTTTTCCCTTCATCTTTCACATTGCTCTCTTCTTCTTTTTTTTTTACTTCTTCTCTCCGTCTCCGTCTCCCATTCTTGCTCTCCCTCCTCCATCTCCGTCGTTTCTGTGGCGTCAGAAGAAGACGTGATTCTGCATTCCTATGTTCTTCTGTATCGTCAAAAGCCCATTGAGTCTCCTCTTCTGCTGATTCATATGGAAATCAAACCGTGTGAACAGTGGGAGAGCAACCTCATTCATCTCAGCCAACGGGTTTGAAGCAGGACGTTACTTTTTCTGCATCGACACGCTTCTTACAATAACTGCACCATTTCTGCCTCTGGCACATTATTAATAATACGTGTTAACTTAATCCCACCATCTTCGTCTTCGCCAGCGCGACAGTGGCAAGATATCAAAGCCTTCAAATTGTTCCGTTGCCATTGGAGAGCTCAAATGCTGTAGTTAAAAATCATCTGTTGTGTCCAAATCCCTGCAGCGCCGCGGAGGCCATCGGGAAAATCAATAATACACAGCCCGACATTTGTTTGTGTTTGTTTCAGTTTGTAAGTAATCCATCTGACGCAAACATCGTTTCTAATGTGTGCGGTGCCTGGAAGAGGAATGGATCGGTGCTGTCGTCACGGCAACCCCCGTATCAAATACGCATAACCCGCCGCTTTGTTCCACTGTAACTGTACACTCACCGGGGCGGCCCCCGCTTGTTTGCTGCATAATTTGCGGCTGATCATTTAAACTAAGGATACCTATGTGGACCCTTACGGAGGCGGAGCAGGGGACATGCTTGAATCACAGGATTTATAATGTGTGGGTTTGGATTTTGACACTAATGCCAAAGCAGAAAGTTTTCTCTCCCCCTGCATCACCGTGTTTGTGTTGTGCACGCTTTCTGCTGTGATGTTGAAATGGGATATCCTGATTTACAGTTTTGTGCGTTTTTTTGCTTCATCCATGTCTTTCTGGCGCTCAGCTCAATACTGAGTCCCATTCAACATCTGACCTTTGACTTCGATTGGTACCGCTACCTTTTTATTGTCTGTTTGAGCCGACTCAACAACTGCATCGCAGCAGTTTAGTGCATTATAGGAATCAATAATCCAAATGGCCCACTCACTTACCGTCTTCATGTCTTAAATAAACCCCAGAGGGCAGTTTCTCCACGTCATTATCAGCTTTCTGTATCTTCTCCATCAGTCCGGTTAGTCGCTCACTTCACACATCCAGTCCGTTTTAAATGTGCTCACTAGGAACACAGTGTATAATTATGCATCATTTGCTTTCTTGGTGTCATGTGAACACACACAGTCTCGCTATCAGTCCTCAAATTGGACATGTAAGTAATAAAGTGTGTTTTTCCTGGGTTTTTTTGCAGGGTTGGTCAAGCTGGGAATCCACTGTGTAACATGCCAGAAAGTCGCCATTAAGATCGTCAACCGTGAGAAACTCAGTGAGTCGGTACTAATGAAGGTAAGTTCCGTTCTTCCGGTGATTTTTAGATTTACAAATTGAGGTTTTTGTAGTGGATGCATGTAAAGAATGGAAGTGAAACTTTATTTTGTAGTGAGTTTACTTGTTATTTATAAATATAGCTGTGGGTGCAAATGCATTTGTTCTCTAGTTTCCATAAAACACATCTCTATGATGTCCAAAGATCTTTATTTGATTCCTCTCCCCCCCTAAATCTGAATATAGAGCAGACTGAAGCAAGACTAAGAGTTGGACTGCAACTGAATAGTGATGTCCCTGAATGAGCCTCCTCTTTGACACATCAAATCAGGGCTGAATGCTTGTTAGCATTTAAAAATAACCAAATTAGAAAGAGTGGACTGCTTGAGTGGGTTTCCAATTTTGACTTGAATCAATGACTGATCTTGCAAAAAATGTTTGCCTATGAGGGATTTATCTCATAATAAACCTTGTGAAGAGTGGAATCCCTGGCTGAGTTAGTGACAGTGTGTCTTTTGAGCTGATTTTGAGTCGGTAAGCTGTTTAGCTCCCGTGCCAGCAGTCAGAGCCTTCAAGAAACCTTCAGGGTAACAATAAAGCAGGCTTCTGCCACTATAATTACTTTACCCGAACTCCAAAATGCTTCAAAACCATCTTGGTGAAACACTCCGATTTATAGTGTTGCTTTAACCCACGCAGCCTCATTTTGAAGGATACAGGGGGGATTCTTATTATGTCCCAGGGCTCCTGCTGGGCTGCTCAAATCAGAGTCGCCGCAAAATAGGCCCTCATGTTGATGGAATAGTTTTAAAGGAATAGCGAAGATAGAGGACAACAAGATGCTACAACTTGAAATACAAAGCAGAGAGCCAGCTCCCACTGTAATTGTTTGCTCATGAGCTGGAAAACAAAGAGTGGATGGGTTTGCTTCACAGTGCAGGTCTGCAAATGGAAAAAAAAAAAATCCTTCCGCTTTGAATCACTTCTGCGGTGGCATCATTACACCTCAGATGAAAAGCTCTCTGTGCGTGAATATTGCAGTTTGATAAACAGACGGCTATTAATCAGCTCCTCGCTGCGTCAGTGTCTCTCCCCGACTTTCTCTCACTCCTTGCTCCTTTTTCTCTCCTTCCTATTTCGCATTCGACTCGACATGCAGTCTAACATTTCCACGAGGCAAAGGCTGGTCATTTCGGTCCCCTCAGCCCTGACAGAAGTATTATTAGTGGTAGCGGTGGTTGGTGGAACCGTTGTAACATGTGACAGCGGAGAGGAATGTAGTGGAAAAAAATATCCCAACCCAGGTGTTTCACATTGCTGCTGTCCTGCGGAGGGGAATGATAGTAACAGATGCCAAACACTGACAGGTTTCCGACAGGACCAAGGCTTTTGCTGAAGCTTCATTTTAGAGCCAATTACTGAACTCAGCCATTGTCACTCTTCTCTCAACTGCTGGCCCCTGGCATGTGTGTGTGTGTGTGTGTGCTCATGTATGTGCCAGTAGGGTTCAATTCAGCCAGGAGCAACTGAGTTCCTCTGAAAGAGACACTTTTAATGTTTGTCTTGTTTTGTGCATGGATGCCAAACATGTTTGAAGAGTGATGCTTGCATGGACGTGATCTTTAAAAACACAGGTAAAATGCACTAGTTTTTAAATCTAATTGATATAAACATGGGTTTTTTTTTGTCTGTCAGCATTTCTATGAGTTTATTTACATATTTAGTCATTGGCCTCTGTTATAAAGCAGCGTGAAGCCTCAAAGCCTCTGTGTCAATGTACTTGACGCCGATGTATAATTAATTATGAGGCATGAGCTGTTAGACCGCCACGTTGGCGAGGTCACCCGTAACGTTCCCTCCTGGTTTCCAGCACACACTAAACATGACATTGGTCCCCTGCAGCGGCCGGACAGGTGTTTTCTGAAATCCAGCCACTTTTCTTGCGGTCCCATTGTGTTGCACTCCACTGTCTGGTGTGTCGGCTGTGCTCCCCGGCCCGTCCGCCTGGCTGTCAGGCTGTCAGAGTGATCGGGCTGCACTCTACTGCAAGACTCAGACTGTGAAATGTCACCTTTTAATATGCTAATGTCCCAGGTCCCCATGGTGCCATTAGGGGAGAATCTGACTCTCCTGGACAGGTGTGTGTGTGTGTGTGTGTGTGTGTGTGTGTGTGTGTGTGTGTGCGTGTGCTAACGACACACATATGCATGTGGTTACGCACCGATGCACGCATACACAGCTCCTGCGAATGTGTGTACGTGTGTCATACACACACACACATATCCTCACATCCTCCGTGACGCACGTCATCCCTCTACGTCTGTCCTTCCCTCGACTGGCCTTGGGAGTCAGGGGTCTTTGGAGATGACGAGACAGGGTTGAATTAATTGTCTCAGAATATCTGCGGCGGAGTCATCCCTCCACTGCGCTGCGTGCTGAACTTTGTATAACTAAATGTTGAACTCTTAAATCCACGGCCCCCACAGGCCGGACCAGAAAAGACATTGACTTGTCTCGGGTAATGAATTCATCTCTGAACTTTATGTCAGTTTGTTACCAGGGAAAGAGCCTTGACTATAGTGTAGCCCATTGTGTGTGTGTGTGTGTTTTTTTTTCCAAGCAGAAAAGCTAACGATGAGAGTTAGCCTGATGGGAAGTGGCTGCCCGTCACGTTTCAAATGATGAGAGAGGAACGGACAGAAAGAGAATACACAGTATGTGTACGTATGACAGCGTGTCAGACGGAATGGAGCATGGCGATCCCATACAAAGAGAATCCCAGTGTGTGTGTGTGTGTGTGTGTGTGTGTGTGTGTGTTTCTCCAGGGAGTGGTTAATGTTTCTGAAACTCTCTCGCCCGCTACCATGTCTCTATACCATGGGGCTGTGGACTTGAGAGAGAGGGAGGGAGGGAAAAAGAGGGCAAGACTCAGGAGAGAGAGAGATGGACGTACTGAGAGAAACCCCGCTGAGAACAGATAACACAGACGCCTTAGCAGGTACACCACGTCTCTACTCATATATCCTGTCACCTGTGTGTGTGTGTGTGTGTGTGTGTGTGTGTTCTTGAACTATCAATGTGACATTTCCAGATAAGGGCGCTGCCGGTGCCGTATGATCACAAAGAAACAGTGAGGTTGGAATCACGATTAATAATTTGTACAGTAGATACACATAAGAAGAATTCTCTTTTTTTTCACACCTTTTGCCAAAAGCTGGCGCACTCTTGAGACCAGAATACAGAAATAAACTTGATTCATATTCACATGACGATGTGACAACTCCATAATTGCTAGTGTCGTGAGAATTCTGGGAAATAAAACCTGAGTCACACGCCAGATACATTTTTAGAAAGCCCGTTAAGCAGAGCTGCGTAGGATGTATGAAAAAAAAAAAGTTCATTCTAGAAGCGATACAATACCAGAATGTTGCTACTGGAACAAAACAATAGTTCTTTTGGGTTCTTCACTTTAAAAATGAAGAAGATTACAAATCTGGGCCCAAAGAAAGCCAGTCCTGCTAATAAAGCAGGTTCATTTAGTCCCTTTCAGTGCTTTTCTGTTTTTTGTTTCATTATATTTCTTCTTGTAGAGCGAAGTGTAGTTCCCTCGTGCATCCGAAAACCATAAGTCTGTTATTGCGATGCTTCCAAGCAGCTACTGTGAAACCGATGGTGTTATTGATGACGACGACACGGTGGGGAAAAAATGGAGTCGAATCTCGCCACTGCAGTCAACTATGGTCTGACAAGATTTCCCCGAGAGCGGGGTGATTTTCTCTCCCATATTTCATACTGTATTACCTATCATTATGCTGAGCGGAGCAAACTTCGCTAATCCGCAGTTTAGTCTCGGGGTGAGTTAAATTGTCGCTAGCCGCTAGCGCTAACAACTAGCAGAGGGGAGGGTATCTTTAGCATGCAGCAGTTGGTAGCTGCTGTTGATGCCTGCTCTGTTTCTCCCTCTGAGCCAACGAGCTGCTGCTGTTGGGATAAGGACAACTAATTAGCCAGAGTGACTGTCTCTCCTCCTGAAGCGGCACGACTTCAAAGTCACTCTACTGTCCCCAAGCCCAGAGACAGAGAGGGAGAGGAGGATGAAGGGAGATAGAGGGAAGAGTGTGTGTGTGTGTGTGTGTGGAGGGTTAGAAGGGATGAACATGAAGTTAGAAACACTTTGGATGGATGGATTTCTTTCTTTTTAGCGAGGCGAGGTTACTTGTGGTTTTGCTGACTGTCCTTGATGTCACTCATAACATTTCAGATGATAGAAAAAAATGTGTGCGAGCGAGTTTGGAAGTCAGCAGTATAATTGCCCCCCTGGAGCAAATAATTGAAGGCGCTAAGGACGCTACATGTAAGAAGAGCTGTGAACAGACCGGGCGGCAGCGCCGCTAGAACCTGAGATGGCTTGACATATAAGGAAAAGTGAAAAAGGATGCTTTTCTCTAATTAATTTACAGGCTCGGTGCTGATTGGATGTCGTTTTCTGTCCACGAAATGGGGAAAATGTGCCTTTTCTATGGAACTAAAGCAGTGTTATCTTCACACTGTGCACATCTGTGGCATCTTCATTGGGGATGACAGAATGGTGCATTGTACCAGCATCTAAACTAATGATTTAGGACTAAAAAAGGCAGAGAAAAGCAACGTATAAAGGTTGAACACAGCAACAGACTGGGTGGGATGCTGGTGGGCGGGTGAGGAGCAGAATGCCATGGCCACAGATGAATCATACAAGGTCTAATCTTGTTATCCCGACACCTCACTGACAGCACTGTGGCTTTCTTCCTCCGCCATCTCTTCTCTTCCCGTCCTAATGATTATGGATCGTCCATTCTCCCCCATCTCTGTTATGCCGTGAGTGGGTTGGGTATAGAAAAGCTCTCCGACACGCACACGTTTAACTTCATGCCGTGTGCAAACTTGTTTGTGTGTGTGTGTGTGTGTGTGTGTGTGTGTGTGCGTGTGTGTCTTTGTGTGCTGAGACCACGCAGACACTCCTTAAAATAAATGGCTTTCATATGTTGTGGCCCCCGTGCGTTGATCCATCATGGCGCTGAAGCCAGAAGCCAGAGCTTAGCACATAGTTTGATCTGAACGGGCTGACTGCACAGAAAGACTGTAGAGTTTCTCTGCTGTACGTTTGCTGCTTATTTGACACTTTTTTACCTGTTGAAGTATGTTTTTATTCAAATATTTAGTTTCCTAGGGTTCAATCAAATGCTATAGTACAGAATGCCCAAGCATTCTCCCTCATAGCTATTGTAGGAATCTACATAATAATATGGATCTCCCCAAACCTGTAAGGCCTTACAAAGCCCTTTCTCTCTAATCAGTCAATATGAAGGTCACTCAGCATTCTGTTTCCTAATTTGGTTCCCAATCACCGCTCCCAAGTCAATGCCGAGCCAGTCTTTATTGAGTCTCAATGAGGCCCTGCTGAAACCAGGAAATGGGGAATAGATTTTTACCTACAGGACACAAAGATTGTTTGGGGATTGGGAGGAAATGTCAGCTTGCAGCCCCACCTGTTGTCACATTACGCTTCCTGCTAAATACCAATGACTGAAGACACCAAACATCCAGTTTTACACTGTTCTGCCTACTTGTTCGGGATCTAACGCATCCCGGAGAGCGACGAGTAAAAGCATTAGCGCCGCTGCTCGCTGTGGTGACGAAGCTCATCAAACACACGCAGGGTTGTTTGTCTGATTTTCTTACCTCTCACATGCCTTATCGGGATAAAAAACCGAGATGGAGTGCAGACAAAATAATGAAATGGAGGATGGCAGAACACAAGATGTTGCGGGATCCCCCATCGAGCTCGACAGGAGACAGACGGATGTCTGAACCGATGGCATTTGTTTCCCCTCTTCAAAGGCAGGAGCCGCTGCTGTCGGTTAGAAGAGAATGCTTTGTTTGCTTTTTTTATTTGGTGTTGCTTTTTTCTTTTTCTTCGTGAGCAAAGGGCACTTTTTTACCCAGTTCTTTTACCCTTAAGTGGAGTGACGCTTTCATGGGGGGATCAGCAAAGTTCCCCTTCAAAGTTAAGTTGTTTTTTTCATGTCTGTTTATTTCTTTGTTTTGCACTGGGACTTCGCTCCTCTTTATATTACCCGCGGAGCCACTGAAGTGTATTTTTTGTATTTTTTTTTATCAGCCACTGGGTGTTGTGATCATCTTTTATCCATCTTGTTTGATAATGAGTAGGGAGGGATAATTGAATAGTTACATCATGTTCCCTTGAGAGGAGAACCATGCTCCGTTTTTACTGTTTTTATATCATGTTGCTTCCATTCAAACGCACAAACTTTTGAGCGCCCTGCATCTCAAAATGTTGCCTATTATGTGCTTGTGGGTGATTTTATTCCACTTTATGTTGGCCTGTGTCCTGTAGATTTGTTGGTTCAGTTTTGTATGTAGAAAACGGCACAGAAACATTGTGTGTGTGTGTGTGTGTGTGTGTGTGTGTGTGTGTGTGTGTGTGTGTGTGTAGTATGTGTACCAGGGCTGTGCAATAGTATTACTGATGGACAGTGAAGTATGTCACATGATTGTGGCAACTTCTTTTCACTGGCAACAGCACTGCTTGGTTGTCTTTTCATATACCATCATCATTGGAACTGCATACTGTATATGTGTGCATGCTTGTGTGTGTGTGTGTGTGTGTGTGTGTGTGTGTGTGTGTGTGTGTGTGTGTGTGTGTGTGTGTGTGTGTGTGTGTGTGTGTGTGTGTGTGTGTGTGTGTGTGTGTGTGTGTGTGTGCATGCTTGTGTGTGTGTGTGTGTGTGTGTGTCTACCTTAAAAGACACTATGAATGACGGCTCCATGACCATTATCTCGTTGCTCAGACTCAGCAGACACACACTCCCCTTAAGGTCCTGTCTGTCCTCTCGCTGCAGGTCTGGAATAGTCTCACATCAGACAGGCAGGGTTGTTAGGTGAATCACAGCCGGTGGACAAGCAAGCCACAAAGAGCACCGCCAACTCTTGCTTATACACACACACACACACACACACACACACACCATGTAAACATAGTAGATATTATTGAGTCCAAACCTGAGGGCATTTATTGTTCATAAACTAAACACACACATGCTAATGATGCATAAACTGTCATTTATCGTCACACATTTCTTGCTCAAGTTGAGAGGAATGACATGAATTTCACGTGTTTGCCTCATTTGCATCAGTCATGTGTCTTTGCATTAACTTTGTATGCAATCGTGCCACATGAAAAATGCACTTGTTGAGATTTAGAAACAACACAATGGTGTCATTTTACCACTAGCGGGGTGAATACTATATAATACCACTGTGTAAATGGTTAGGGCTATGCATGTATTCACAGAAACAAGAGTGGTGTTGCATGAGTAATGTAACTCCCCTGTATTTAACACAGCACCGTATCTCTCCATTATGCTGTTAACTAGCTTGCACAAGGCTGGAACATTAGGCACACGGGCTACATTGATTTGTGAGCCAGGCATAAATGAGCCACTTTTAGCCGTTGTAAATAAACAGGGAAATTAGCTCAGACTCGGCCGTGTTAATGAGTTTGGGACAGGTCCTGTTGTTTCGTCGAGCTTTTTTTTTTTTGCGGCCAATGTGTTGAACATCTAAAGCGAGACATTTTTAACTTCATCAGCTCCTTCATCTAAATCCCCGTGGGGATTGTTTACTAATGACTCTGTTGTGCCAACACACACTCTCTCCCTCCTTTTCTCCCCCGCTCACACACTGCTCATGCCCAGAAAGCACCAACACATGCATGTAAATACATTCAGGCACTGGATACTTGTGCGTTGCCATTAAATTAGCATCCATGTACAATCAGGGCACAAGATTTTGCCTTTTATGTGTCAGGAACTCTCGCTCAATGTAACACCTAATTAGCAAGTGCAAACTAAAAGAAAATAATTACATTATTGGAGCTATCTTTAAACTCATTTCACAGTTTGAAACTAACCTGGGTTAGTTCAGTTGACCAGTCAGACCTCCTGACCTGCTGTCCGTCCAGCATCGACTCCTCCTCTCGGCTAACTATTGACCAGGCTCACGTGTCAGTGAATAGGCCGCGTATGCATACGTGGAGGTAATTACTTGAGTGGGAGAATCGTTGTTTGCTAATTAGCACTGTCTGCATGAACTATTGCACTAAAAAAATCTTCATGACTCACTTTCTTTGTTTAGGTTTTCACATAACTTATTTTACTTATTCTCCAAAACCAGCACTAGTTTCCTTAGGTTTGCTGGTTTTGTACCTTAAATTCAGGTCCCCTTTCTCCTATTCTGATCAATCAGTCTTCATTTAAATAATCGTATTATTTTTGTCCACTTTACATGTCAATCCTCTCGATGTTTCATCCAAATTTACATCGGCAGCAAAAAGAGGAAAATCTACTTTCTGCCAGATAAGGCAGCAGATGGCATTTAATACAAATTCCTCCAGTGATCCAATTTGATTTCCACGTGCCGCACCTCCATCTATACCTCGCATGCAAATATAGGCGAGTGTAGGTGATTAGATTTACACTTTTTATAACTGAAATAGGTGACCTTCACGTGTAATCGTTATATTCAGTTCAGCGCTTTCTCTCGAGTCGACTGAAAAAAAACCAGTTCATTAATCCACATTTCACAATCCAAGGTCACCTTGCACTCCTCGCGTATAAAATGTGCCTTGCTTAAGGAGTGAGTGACAGGATTTGACATAAAAAGACGCTTCAGACGGCCAACACGTAAACATGGCTGCCAAGTAGATCCACTGCCTGTCCGTCACTGATAAATCACTCGTGGCTTTTTCACATACTGCTACACACACACCTTTTCTCCCAGACTGTCCAACTCCACCTCACCATGTATGTCTGAAGATACTGGTGATTACACCCTTTGACCCCGGCGTGGAGGACCTCTGCCGTTAGACTCTATTATGACCAAGGTTATCCAGGGACACGTCTGTTAGTGTGAAATGATGCTTCTTGCCATGGGTGTTAAGTGGCAGGCCTGATTGATCTGTCAGCAGCACAGGCACACATCATAGACATGATTAGGAGGACAGAATGAGAGAAAACAGAGAATAAATGAAATACAGGAGAGACGGGGGGAGGAAGATGAGTGGTTAAATTGGGCTTGGGTGGGATGGAGTAATGAGGAAGATTTGAAAGGGCGGGAGACGGATAAAGGATAAGGAACAGTGAGCTAGTAGAGACTATGTCCTGATCGATTTACATGTCTCTGGCATTGATCAATCTCCCCCGTGTGGGGAATTCGCCTCCTCTTCACAAAGGATGACTGATACAGTGATTATCAGAAAAACCTGCTGCGCTGACTGTGTATTTGTGAGGTCCGCAGGGTGGAGGGGGAAAGCAATAAACAGAGAAGGATGAAAGGAAGAGGGAGTACAAATATGATTTTATTTTTTGTTTTGCTCTCGGTGGGAGCGGTTCAGCGGTGGGAGATAACGCAGCTACCGCGCTCCCTCTCCAAATACTGTTCAATCCATCGCCCTGAGCCTCTTCCCTCAAATTCTCAACCAATTCTTGGATAAGCAGCTTCTCTTAGGAAGGCATGTTAATATCATCTTGAAGGAAGCGGCCGTGCACACCGAGTGGAGGAAGGACACATGAGCAAACATCTCGGGGCCGGGGGGGGGAAAACAGGTAGAGTCTGTGTATTTGCCCTTGAAACCTTTCCCCCTGTTTACGACGACATACAGCACTCTACAAGCAGTAAACGCTGTAGAATCTGCATGTATGCCTAAGCACGTAAACACAAAGATGCATGCACAGTTTGCACAGCAGCTTGGCCGCCCTCTGCTCCTGGCAGGAAACACAGATTCTGCCCTATTGGCTCACTGACCGACATATGGATGGATGGATGGATGGATGGAGGTTGCTGCTTTGCATCCTGCGTCGATGTGTCCACCAGTATGAATGGACGGCGGGCCGACTGGGTTTGTCTGCGAGCCAGTAGCCAGGCTGTGCCGTCTCCTCCCCTTCTGCTCCCTGACAGTTGGACCCACATCTCATTCTCTCCGCCCGTTACCCCATCCACCTTATTTCTCCTTCACCCATATGTTATATGGTTTATATACACCCTCCTCCATGCAATGTTCACATCAGTTATTGTTATTATTTGACTTCAAATCAAACCAATTAGATGTAGAAAAGAAGCCAACGTTTCTTAGATTAACATCATGACATTGAAAGTTGATCATAAAAACTTTTCAGTAAAAGAGAGTTCCTGTAGTTTACCATTACATTTTATTGAACATTGACCTGCACATAAGAAGTAAAAGTACATTTCTGGTTGGTCACGAACGACCCGTGAGATTTTATTTTCTTCATGAAAACTCATATTTGAAAAAAAAACCCCCAGTAATATCATAAATTGTGAGGAGTTCTGTAATAAAGTTGATGAGGTGTGATGATTTCCCTGGTTTGTGATTCTAAGAAAATGGTTCGGGAGGAAGAAAACGTTAGGAGAATCCCTCAGGTTAATGTATTAAAAGTTAAAGAAGGTGTTAAATTGTCTTCTGTTGAGAAAAAACTTTACTAACCATATATTTCAGAAATTCACACTTTATGAAAAGCTTCTGAAATATCGTTGCCAACTGTTATTTGCTGATATTTTGCCTGTCGGATGAATCAAAGCCATGTAGGTCGTTTGTCCTTGATTAGCTCCTCACGTCGTCACCTCGTTGCCTTACCTGTTATCATTTCGCTCCCTGTGGGCTGCTTGGAGTGCGCCGCTGCTAAAAAGGTTATCCCTTCCCTGTGTTGTGTTAATTAGCAACAAAAGAGGCTGCAACACTCGAGGGGGGGGGGGAGCTGGCAACTGCCACCGCGCTCTCTTTCTGTCTGTCTCGTCTACCGTTTTTTCTCCATTGCAGAGAATTACATGGTGCCTGCTTCATCCTCCTGTCTCTCTTTTGTTTTTCTCTCCATCCAGCAGCCCTTGCATGCATCGTAGCTCCCGCGTTAGCATAGCCACCCGCTCTTTTTTTTATCCGCCACACATGGCTGCCCTGTTGACTTTGATCCTCAGATCTCAGTATCAAGGGACCGTTCACCCGCTCGCCTGCGGGAGGTGACAGAAATGTCTGTGTTTTCCTTCTGTGTGCATGAGAGAGAAAGCGAGTGAGATGCAATAAGTGGAGAGTGAGAGATGACAGAGCCTGTGATCCAATATTTCTTCCCCCCTCTGAGATGTTTTTTGGGGGGGATGGCTCCTCTGTTCTGACATGTGTGACATGAATCTAATCTCTCTGCGTCTTTGTTGTGGCCCCGGCTGTCTGCGATACCCTGTCCTCAATCAGCGGACTCTTAGCCGCGGCGATGAAACTATCGATGTCGCCACTCATTTGTTTGCTCGTCCGTTCAGCCATTCAGATCTCAGGGCTGTAATTTACAGAATCAATAGCGAGCTGATAGAACTTTGCTAAACCGGCTCCCGTCCTCTGAATTTGAAGTGACACGCGGGAGCACCGGTAGCTGCGTTGCCTGTTTTTGTCCGTGTAGTCCCCCTCTCATGCGTAGTTTCTCTTTTCTATTATAAAACACCATCTGCACCTGCAAATGACACCATAATTACAGGTAATAAATCACATCAGGCATGCTTTCAAACAACAACATGAAATGACGTGAAGAAAGTGGCGCTGTAGTTTCAGATTTTTCTGCCTTTGCTTCCTCTTGTAACTTGATTTTTGAAAAAACGAAAAAACAAATTGGCAATATATTGAACACAAAAGAGCACAAGATGAGAAGAGAAGGTGTGTGTGGATCTGACCACCTGTCCATCTGTCCATATGCTTGTGTGTGTGTGTTTGTGTATGTTTGTGTCCAAGCGCCTGCTGATAAAGGCTTAATGAAGTGCCATGAAGTTACAGAGGGAGCTGTCCACACTCACAGATGTGAACCTTAATGAGAGAGTGTGGAGCCATGTGCAGGAGCCAGGAAAGAGGATGACCACCTGGCATTTGTAGGCTACCACCAGGAAGCCATGGAGGTGTCTGAAGCTTTGATATGGAGCGAGCAAACAGTTAGCCGCTGTGTGTGTGTCTCACCTGCAAAAGGAAGCGCATGTAAAAGCATTTCTTCTGATTGATAACCATGTAGGCGACTCAATGAAACTGTACAATACAACGCGAGGAAAGAGCAAAGGGTCGCTGCGCAGATTTACATCGGGGGTGTTAATCAACAGCTAATCTTGCAATAAGCAGGCAGTTTTACAGTTAAGTCTCCCCATTAAGCCTCATTTCTCTTATTTCAATTAACCGAAAGGAGGCGCTTAGAAGAAGCTTAGGAAGCCAGCTGCTGGCTCTGTAGCATTTCGACAGCTCATCTCTCCCCGAGTCCTGGGTAGCATTAGTCTCTCTGCAGGGAGCCCCCGCTGCCAGCGAAGCTAGCCCCGGCCACCGCGGGCTCATTCTTAACAACGCACCTCAGCCTCAGGTGAGGAAGTGGCACGGTGATAGCGCTCATTAGTCTCTGGATTAGCCCTGATTAGCGTGGCCGTTGCTCCCACTAATACTTCGTGCTGATGCTAATTACACGTTTCCCACGTTTCCCTTTTCTAGACGAGCGGCGTGCTCGTCTGAAAGTTCCTGTGACTACTTTTTCCTCGGCTGCAGCTTCGACACCGGTTGCACCGCTTTGTGGTTCTCTGAGAGGAGATGGAGACGCTGCTATTTGGGCAGAAAATCATCATCAAAAGTGTGTCAAGATAGGGCACAGTACCTGAGCAGACAGTAATTAGAAATACAAGCTGTTTGGGAATGAAAAAACAACGTGAGAGCATAATTATGGGGGGGGAAGAACCTGATTTTACGCCCGGTCAAGCACACAGCTTTGTGGGAGTTTAGCGAAAGAAGCGAGTTAGCTGGCAGCTCGGAGCTCTGACTTCATTCCACATGAGTGTTCATAAAGTTAGGCGGTGATGAGTGTGACATAAAAGCGGCGTGAAAGGCTGTCACAGGCAAGTGACGGGAAGCGAAATTGACTTTGATGAGATTGAGAATCACAGGAACGGCGCTGTCCCTTCGTCTCCGTCACCGTTCACGTCAACGCCGGACACGGGGACGGGCGGAGGGGAGGGTGGACGAGGAAGGTGGAGGAGAAGGTTGAGCAGATAAGCATGAAGCGGGGCAGGAGGAGCAGCATGGGAGGCGGCGGGAGATTAGCGGCGGCTTCTGTGGAAGTGTGTTCCATGCTGATTTTCCGTGGCAGCTGTACACGCTGACTGCAGCTCTCCAGAGATGCTGACACAAATCCAAACTGATCTGCTCAATTTTTTGGTGGAATCCAGTTCACCCCCCCAGTCCTGCGGTACAGCGTGCATGTCTCTCAGCAGCTCTGTAAGCGAAAAAAAAAAAGAAATCCTAAACTCAGAAACTTGTGTGGACTCAGCCGTCTGCTTGCTCTGGACACTTTTTGTTTTCATATCCTGCATACGGACGCTGTATTAAACTGACTGCAGGGCCAAGAAACTCCTCTGGGAGACGTTGACGTACCTGAGTAGACACTTTGACCCCGATTCACCCGCAGGCCGCTATTCAGTGGACAGAAATGTTCAAATGTGGGATGTCTGGCTCTGACAGGTTATTCCTCTTCATGTTTCTTATCGAACCAAGCCGATTTATGTTCACTTCAAGCAAAACTACCAGACTATGAAATGTGACTGCAAAGTGTTCAGCTTAGGCTTGTTTTTTTTTGCGAGCGAGGGGAAAGAGGACACTTTCTTTCTTTTTCTTTTTTTTTTTTTGGGAGATAAGACAAACGCAACCTGTTTGCCTTCAGCGTTTGAAGCAAACTTCATTTTGCACCTGAGATAGCAGCGCTGTCGGGCCGGGATGCCAACCAAAGTGTAGGGCTAAAACCCTTATCTCCGTCCTCTCTATCAGAGGAAAGTGCCAGTCGGCTCCTTTTCACTGGTTTTTCTTTATTCCCTTTTCGGCCCTGTGAAACGTTAGCACAGATTTGTCTCTCCGACGGCGACCTTCGCAGGTGATCTCACAAACGGTTGGCACGACCTCATCACGGGCTGTTTTTGGGGTCAGATGATTTGTCTCCCTTGTACTTCAGTTTTGGCGACTGGCGGACGTTGTAGTGTGAAAGGTTGGAGTAGGACAATCGGTCCTCGAGTGTTTTTAGGAACCTAAATGTGTTGATGTCACACTAATCAAATCTCTTTTTTCTCCGTCTCTTTCCCCACCTCTCTCTCTCTCTCTCTCTCTCTCTCATACAGGTGGAGCGAGAAATAGCTATCCTGAAGCTCATAGAACACCCGCACGTTTTAAAGCTACATGATGTCTACGAAAATAAAAAATACTTGTAAGTATCATCCTTTTGTGAGTTAATAACATAAAAATCCTAAATCCTCTGCCCATAAAATGATTGTTTGTTTGACAACTTTCACTAATGTGATCATCGTCAAGTGCTCTTTTAGGATGACAGGACCCACGCCGTTTTCTTTATTTGTTGGCGGAGATTGGTGTGTTGTGATTGGAGGGCAACAATCACAGCCTCGGAGGGGCGGACGCTCCATTAGCGTTGGCATGACGCATTTAATTTGGTCACGCGCGCTAGGGGAGCGCTAATAGGGGAGAGGAAGTCTCCGTAATGTAAACACCATGACACGCTTATCAGAGGCAACACCACTGCATTAAGGGACATTAGCCATGGAGACGGCGGCCGCATTAGTCCGCACACACATCCACATGCCGGCACACACAATCTATTAGCCAACTGTAATGGCGGTGAGCGACAAGCCCATCAGTAGCTTACAGTCGCCCTCTTGATCCACAGAGGGCTGTTTGTCAACTAAATTCAATTAGTTCTCATCTTGAGCTCACGGGCCAGACGGGATTGGACACGCGGTACTGTACATGTCATCCTCTAAGACGATGGGAATAGCAGAATGTTGTGATTCGTGGTATAATTGGATTATTAAAATCACATTTCGGGCCCGTTGCATCGTCACTTTTGACAGTCGGTCACCAGTCGAGTCTGGGGAAGACAAATTGCTCCGCGATTGAATCACCACAGGCTCAAGTACACTCCGCACTCTTCACATCAATGATGCAAGTTTGGAACGAACCATTGTTTGGATTCTGACTTGGGTAGCTCCACTTGAAAGTGGTAGACACTGTGCGTGCTTTTTGAGCTCGCGGTCCCGGAGCTTTGAAGATTTATTATGCTGCCGGCACGGATTCCAACCACAAGCTGTTTAAAAGGGTGTGTGTGTGTGTGTGTGTGTGTGTGTGTACGTACGAGAGGTGAGGAAGAAGTGGAAGAAGTTTGATACATAGCCCATCAGAATTTTTTTCATTTTATTTATGGATATTTTATTGCCCGAAATGAATGAATGATCACATCATGATGTTGAAATTATGCTTTTGAGAATAAAGAAAAATGGCAAAGGAGATCATAACACATAGAAGTGTTGCTGTGAGCTGTTTTCTTTCCGGTTTCTGCCGTCAGTGTTGAATAGGATGAATATAAACATATGCAAGACAAAGTCTTTACAAGAACCTATTTGTATTTGCTGAGCTGTAAAACTGCTCAATGTCTATTCACTGCATCCTTGCATTGCTGAAAATGCATTGATGTTATAACGTATTAACATCATTAACATTGGAAGAAAATAAAGCGAGAGCAAAGTCTATAGCAGTTAAGTTTTAATTGGTACTCCAATGATGTAGTATTGCACTTCCATAAAGTTGGAGTACTTCCAAGAAAGAGATTTAAAACATCGCTTTCCGTGCAGCAATATGCTGAGGTATCTGACCGTGTGGGTCAAGCTCTAAACGTGCTCAGGAACAGGTTTCACCATCGTCGTTGGCTTTGAGGATTGTTAAGTTTAATCTAAAAATGCATGTACGTGTCCACAGCAGCAAGAGAGAAAGAGAGTCCACCGCCTGTCTGAGTTTCAATTTATCCTGGTGGAGATGGAGGATATATACGAGCAGGCCGGTCTGGAGCAGGGTTAGGGCACCGCTGGCTCTCAGCCCACAGATGAAGCTCTAAGGTCTGGGCCAGCAGAGATTAATCGTCTCTCTGTCCCCCTTGGAGTCCCAGAGCAGACCCCTGCAAGCGCTGCCCACCTGACGACTGGCTGTAAAAATGTCAAAGCAGGCAGCAGAAAACCAGCAGTCTGCTCCTTTTAACAGCATCGGGTGTGTACGCATGTTTGAGGGAGGTAAAAGAAGAAAGGAATGACAACCATAGCGGGGTTCAGAAGCTCCTAAATGCCTTTGTCGAAGATTTCTTCCACATGTAAAGCGACGTTATCATCCCTCTCATGCATCCCACCGGAGGGCAGAGTGTATACTATATCAGAACCCTTCACGTATATTGTAGTTGACATGCTTCAGTCTCCGACTGTGGGGACGGCTTACAGGTGACACACTGTCAACGCGGGGAGTCTGTGGGGGAGATCAGATCACTGATCTCGGGTGTTTTTGTCTGTGTAGAACAGCTGTAAGGGGACTGTTTATTCCCATGTTGCTGCAGTTCTTACAGACCTCTGAGGTCAGGAGCTTTCTCTGTATCTTCAAGGCCCCTTCAGACGGCTCTGAGGAGGGTACGGGTGGTTGTCCCTGTCCCTGCAAGTGAGGTCTTCATTTTCAATGTGTGTTCTTTCATCTGTATGTATTTCCCTGTCTCCCTCTCTCAGGTACCTTGTGCTAGAACACGTGTCCGGTGGCGAGCTGTTTGACTACTTGGTGAAGAAAGGCAGGTTAACACCTAAAGAGGCCAGGAAATTCTTCAGACAAATCATGTCTGCCCTGGATTTTTGCCACAGTCATTCCATATGGTAAGTGAAACGTTGAGTGTTGTTGGATGATCTTAAAGTAATGAAAACTTCACTTTTACCTTAGAATAATGTGACATATGGGAGGTATTTGGGGTTCCAACCCTAGAAATCATATTCACCCTGTGAATTACACCATCACATATATTTAAAAAGACAAACCAACCATTAAAGAAGCCTACCCAGAAGGTGTAACAAAGTCGATTTGGTTGTCATACAACATTGAACAAATAATTAGTTCCCAAATAATGAATTCTAAAAAAAGGCACGGATTCTCCCAGAAGTGAATCTGCAATCTAAATTGTCAATCTGTTTATTCATAACTGTTTAGTTTTCAAACCAGTGATTCAATATGAAGATTGCAGAACTGAGTAAACATGATATTGTTGTTTTGAAAGTGTTTATTTTTTCCTCCTTCGTAATGTTTCCCAGCATTTGTGACGCAAACCTCATATCTGAGAATACAACTCTATATATAGTGCGTGGTTTGGCTTGGGGGCAGATAGAAAAACAGAATCCACATAAAGTGCTCAGGTATCATTTTTAGAGCTGACTTTTTTGTTTTACTGCACAGTGCGTTTTCTTTACTAGGCTCTGCTCAGTGTTGAGTCATTGCGGTTGTTGAAATTTGCTTCCAGGTAGTTACCATTGTGATGCATCGTGTTTGGCTTCGGGGGGTAATTTAACTGTTTACCAGCTCATCGACTGGAGGCAATCATATAGACTTCAGAAACGCGTCAGCGGGGACTGATTTAGAGCGCTCGTTTGTGTGTTTGCGTGTGTGTCGTATCCATTAGTGATACTAAAGCAGAAAGTAAGAGGGGTTTTTTCTCTCTCTCCAGAGAGTGTATGCCTTTTTCGTCCTCATGCGCCTGCATAGCAGAGCACAAGGACCGGGGAACAGAATGAGTTCAAGTTATTTTTACTTTGGTCACAAGTTAATCATCAATGACTTTGCAGAAACAGGGGAAACATGGATGGATGAGAGAGGAGCAAAAATATAACTGTTCAACTATTCAGTCACAAGAAAAGATAAAAGCATGTACACGTGTCATTTAGGATGGCTGACCATTAGGGGTGGGTAAAAATATCAATACGGCAATATATCACGATGCTTTGCCACCCAATACCAGATACATTTTTCAACTCCAAAGATTGATTTAAAAAAATATTCATGTTTAGACGCGTTTATTTATATCGCAAATATCGTGATACGTATCCTAGCGTGACCAAAGTATCGTGATACGTATCCTATCGTGACCAAAGTATCGTGATATGTATCCTAGCGTGACCAAAGTATCTTGATACGTATCGTATCGCGACCAAAGTATCGTGATACGTATCGTATCGTGACCAAAGTATCGTGATATGTATCGTATCGTGACCAAAGTATCGTGATACGTATCGTATCGTGACCAAAGTAGCGTGATACGTATCGTATCGTGACCAAAGTATCGTGATACGTATCGTATCGTGACCAAAGTATCGTGATACGTATCGTGACCAAAGTAGCGTGATACGTATCGTATTGTGACCAAAGTAGCTTGATACGTATCGTATCATGACCAAGGTAGCGTGATACATATCGTATCGTGACCAAAGTATCGTGATACGTATCGTATTGTGACCAAAGTATCGTGGTACGTATCGTATCGTGACCAAAGTATCGTGATACGTATTGTATCGTGACCAAAGTAGTGTGGTACGTATCGTATTGTGACCAAAGTATCGTGATACGTATCGTATTGTGACCAAAGTAGCGTGATACGTATTGTATCGTGATCAAAGTATCATGATACGTATCGCATCGTATTCTTGCCAATACTCACCCCTACTGACCATGTAGTGAATGGTTGATTATGGTAACTTTGAAGAGGATTTCTTTTTAAACAGAGAATTTTTTTAGCAGTGGAAGTCCTGACTAAAAACCGGACCAAGGGTGCTACTTCCCTTGCATTATTCAGAAGAATATTGAGGTCACTCCCAATTACAACATGGTCATTATGCAGCTCATTATGAGGTTATTTCTTTGCTGCTCAGACTCCTATAATATTCATAGAGAGAGGCCTCAGATTACAAACATTAACTTACAACCATAAAATGGCCAGAGTGGTTTTTATGGCGTTGTACTGCAGCTGCTAGCCTGCTAGTCAACTCATAATGATAACTTATGTGATTCCATCATAATGTTTGGACGATTGTGGCTGGAGAGAGAGAGAGAGAGAGAGAGAGAGAGAGAGAGAGAGAGAGAGATATGCTTCCCTGCAAAGTTAAGTATACTTGAAAGTTTACCAAAAGGCTTCCTGCTGGTGATGAAAGGGAAGCCGATGAAAACTGTTTTTTATATAATATTCCCTGGAACCTGGTGTGGAGTGCTAAATGCCTGGGAGATAGATTTGCATAATGTTGCACGGCAATTAAAAGGGAAGAATTGAACTGATTTGTCACGGGATGATTAGGTACAGTTGAATTTATGTGATTGGATATGCTTTGTTTTTTGCACAGTTTAATTTATAGAAGGGGCTACTTAACAGTAAAGCCATTGTTGGGGCTACTTCATACTCGTGTCAGAGTTATTTTTTAAACTGTCTCGAGCTTGACATTTTATTCTTCAAATTCATCGGACAGGTAGTTGATGGATTCCACCTTGACTCTGAAAAAACAGGAGATAACACTGGAAATAGAGCAAAACTGTCCTCCCTCAGGGAATGAAAGTAAGAAGCCTTTTATCAGTCTGTGTAAATAACTGACTGTGAGAAGAACAGATTAGGCCAATTAAGAGAAAGCATCTGGGACTGACATTAAGTGAACGCACACACAAAGATTATCACAGCTCTTTTGTAGTAACATTCACTCGCAGATTTATCTCCCTCTTCCTGATTTGCTGCCTTCCTTCTCTCTCTCTCTCTCTCAGCTCCTCGAATCCCTTCACCAACACTCGTAGACAATGATGCCTCGTAAATGTATCATGAGGAAGATTATTTGGGAATGTTGCTGCACCCACTCGCCCTCCTCCCAACCGCAATTACGTGCAAACAGACAGACAGACAGACGCAGCCCTTCTCACCTCCCTTCCATTCGCACTAATGAGATCCCAGCATCGCCTCAATAAAAAAGCATTTCTGCAATCATTTCTACCATTTCTTCTCTACGCAGGCCATTAGAAGTGCTCTTTTTTTCTCCCCCCCAGCGTGACTCACTGTGCATCATTTGTTTTGCACACCTTCCGTTTTCCCTTCTTCTCCCACCCCACTGACGTTCTAACCCCAAATATCTCTCTTGAGCCAGATGGATGTAAGCATCGGTATGAATGAAAGGGCGTAGAGATTATGACTCAGTGTTTCCGCTGCCTGATTCACATCACGGTCTGATTTAGGCGGAGGAAGAGGAAGGGACGGAGTGAAGCACCTGGGGATAGCTGACGAAGGAGATGAGGCAAAGATAGCAATGGGTAAAAACAGACATGGGAAAGGAGTTGTCAGTAAGAGACGGTTAGAATGAAAGCTGAGGCAACCAGAGAAAATCTTCATTGTATGTTAAGGTGGATCCAGTGTCTTCCCTCCTCCATAAGACGGGTGAGCAGATGTTATTAGTTGTCTGCCGATGTGAGATCTGCAATGCGTGACCCAGATACAGGGAGAGACCAATAAACAGCCAACCCACATCATATGATATGATATTTTATTGATCCTTGTGAACATTTTTCTTTCAATCCGTCTGCAGTGAGGTCAAAGGTCAGGGCCGGCTACCGACCTGCTCTCCTCCAGCCGCATTCGGATTCAGTTTGCTGCTAAAACTGAAGGTTTCTAAGGTCACAACAACAAAGTCGGTTCCTCGAATATATAAGTTTAGCATATTTACCTGCGGGGGAATCTCCGCGACAGCTTCGGCTGCATCTCCCGTCAGGTTTTTTGACATTCGACAAAAATCCACATCTGCTACAGAGTGTACTCCAGAGGAGTTGATGTGGCAGTCTGCCATAACGGCAAACACCCAACAGAGACACAGAACGGTTGAGAAGAGCAAAGTGCCTCGAACGCATCACAAGCTGCTCGTGTTTTACTGAGTGTTTGAACCATATTAATAGATGATGAGATAATGTGAAAGACATCAACAACCTTTTTGTTACACTCGAACTTACCAGTGAAAACACAGTCTGATCTAATTTCCTGCGATAAAGCCGATGCACAATGCTCTATTCTCATGTGAGCAATGAAGCTATATTGTATTGATTTTGTTTAGTGTTTGGGAAGTCCCAGTGAGACGATACCCGGGAAAGGAGGTCAAGCAGTAACACGGGTCATTTTTGGTATTTTGTCATATGCTGCACGAGCAAAGATTTTCTCTACTCTATGTTTGCATGAACAAACACTCATCCATGTCACCTTCACTGCAGCACACTGTCCTCTGTCTCACCCCTGCTCTGTTTGCTTAGTAATGACTTTGGTCTCCCCCCCTTGTGACCCGGCTAACAACCCCGTGTCTGTGTTCAATACAGAGTGAGTGTGTGTGGGTAAGAGATAAAGACTATCTGTCACATAAAGTGACTCCGAGCATCCCAACGAGTAAAGCAGAGATTGGAAGAGAAGCCCTTCCTTTCAGCTCAAAGCTTCATCACACACCAGCCGTGTTTCCCATTACAGGTTTTTATCCACAGTTTCTTATTAGAAATGTGATAAAAAACCAACTCAATTGCAAAACAAACAAAACAATTAAAGTTGCTTGGGTTGTTCGTTTTTTACCTTTGTTGCAAAATGTGATAAATACCATAGAGGAAAAACTTTTGCAGAATAAACTACTTTTAACTCTTACTGATCAGCTGTTTCTGCTTTTGGCTTCTTCTTTTATGTATTTATATTTCTATTGTCTTTGTGTTTGCACAGCAGGGAGCATGGCCAATACTAGCTGACATGAAAGAACTGGTAAAACTAAAATTCCTCCTCTATTTTTCTCTCCTAGATGAGTCAGATGACCAAAGCGACTGGTTTAGTTTCCAGTTCACAACCTCCACTTCTTCCACTGTTTACTGGCGGATTACAGTCGTGCATCAAGTGAAACCTGTAGCGTCAATTCCTGACCAAACTACGTAGCCTAGTTTATCCGCTCCAAACCGGTTGATGGAAATCTGCATAATTTGGAACTTATTTTTTGTGACATTTAAAAGAATTTGCTTAGACTTAGCTTGACAATTGAAAGGAATCGCACAGCCACAGTCACACGTCCTCTTACCCCCGACGCTCATTATTTCCGCCACCTACATGTGCACAAACAAACACCTGGTCCACAAGTCACATTAAACCCACGCAGCAGCATAATCATGCACTTCATCCACATCCACCTTCCTCTCTCCCTCCATCTCCCACTCTCTCCCTCCGTCATTAGCTGCTTTATTCCTCTCCTCCGAGGGTTGGAGAGCCTCATGCATCATAGCATCACTTATAGCATCACTTATGGCTCCACTGTGGCGTATGTGATTGTGTATGGGAAGATGAATATTGTGATTTATTGCATTTCTTTTTTCAAATATTCATAAAGGAAGTTTGTGTAGCATTTAGAGGGATCTATTATAATAATATTAGTATTATATATGTATCACCTGAAAATGGATGGATATCACCAAATGGAGCTATTCACATTTTCTGCATCATAGTTCTCAGTTGGTTGCGATCTGCAACTTCATTGCTTGGTGTTGCCAAATGCTACACACTGCATCTTTAAAATCATAAAAATGGAATTTTATTTTTTAATCAACTTATTCATTCAGTAATTGAAAAATCAAGGTATTTTAAAACATTGATCCACAAAAACCATGTAAATGAAATATTGGTAATGCAACCTAAAGTACTGAAGTGGAACAGTAGAGACAGCGTGGCAGAATCCAAACATCATATTGTCTCACTCACTCACTCACTGTGTCTTCGTCCACCCGTTCATAACCATATTTTTCTATTTGTGCACTAAAACACTAAAACAGCAGACTGAAAGTTTAAATATTGTTTAAAAGTTTTCACACTTGGCTGTGGTGGAAAAGTTTTGTGCATAAATAAAAACAAAATGCGACAGAGTGCAGACTTGGCTAATAAATGATGCCGTACATGAAGTATGTGACATCACTGGAGCTTCCGCTCCACTGAAGAGACAATCTACTGGCGTGTGTGCGGACTGATGAGGAAGCTACGACCTTCCTCGAATTAATACATGAAACAAATGCAGATTAAGTATTTTTGTCACATTTTCGACATTGTTTTCCATCGTTTGAGGTTTGACTCGCACTCTTTTAATTATGTGCAAAGGCTTAATGGCACCAGACTGGAAACCAGCTGATTATCTGGATGCACCCAATAATCCACAACACGGCTTCTTTCTCTCTCATCTTTCTCCATCTATTTGCCATCTTCCATCCTCGGTGCGTCCATCCCTCTACCAACAGCAGCTCGTGCCTTTGAGACGGTTTGTGGACACAGTTTCCCCAGATGACAGTCTGTCTGCCTCCTTGCAGAAAGCCCGTACTTATGACCTATCATCATTACGGCTGATGGCCGCTAACAACACAGAATGGAAATATATTTTCTCTCCCGCTCTCCTCTTTTCAACATTTTCTGATGTCTTCCTCTCCTGCGGAGACAGTTAAGGCATCGAGGTGTAACTGAGTAAGAGAAGGGAAGTTGATGGAGAGAGGACATGGGATGGAGAAATGGAAATGGAATGAGGCGAGCCAGAGGAGAGAGAACAAAGATGGTCATTTGGTGCTTGGTTTCTGGGGGAATCGTAGCAAGAAAGGTAATTATAAAGAGGGTGAAGGTGAACAAACCACCAGATACAGGTCATGATAAAGAGTATTCACTTTTCTCATTTAGCACACCGAGGCCGTGGCTGTTTGTGTTGGCTGGCTGATGCTGCTATGGGTTTTTTTTAATATCTATGCCACTCCTTCACTCCGATGCCTTCCTGACAGCCCGTCTGTTTATTCTGCCTTGAAGGTCCACTGCTCATCCCATCTTCCCCAGTCAAACTCCAGTGGATTAAGAGCAAACGCCAGGTTGCACACGCAGATTTGGGGGGACAACAAAAGCAAATACTTTTGTTTATTGCAAAACTAGCCATCATTGTAATCCCACGTTTTTACTCACTGCATTAGATGCAACAATGCATCACCTCCCCCCTCCCCCTGTGTTGTTCAAAAACTCCCCATAGGGATAGATAGAAGAGTCCCAGATGGCACGAGATGGGGTTTTCTCGTAGCCACTCACTGGAGAGGCAAATCTGTGTGTCTGAGAGATAGCTCTGTGCCTTCCTCTCAATTCTAATCCAGTTTAAATGCAAATGATATGAGAGGAGACGACTGAAATGTGTGGGACACCAGAGGCATGAATACTGTACTGTAGCTGTGCAAGTGAACTCCGAAGATCACGATGAGGATGTGAGATCAAACGTGACCAGAGGTGATTTGATAGGAGGAATCTGCATTTGGCATTTAAGAAAAAAACTGTGTAGTGAAGGACATGAACTTGTACAAGTTCACAAGTTTACTTTCTTAAAGGGGTGAACAGAGTGTATGTTAAAGTGTCCTCTGTCACTTGAACCCCCCAGCCTGGCAATTTATCTGTACCTTGAAATAAATTGTCCTTCCGAACGTTGACTTGGCTCTGAAGAGGAAGAAGAAGAAGAAGACATTAACTGCAGAATAATATAGCAGCAAAACCCCATTCACCAATCGCTTGCTTTAAGCAAAACAGACCAATTCCATTAGACAGCAAAAACAATTATGTAAAAAAAAAAGACAACTTTATCTTATCCCCCATTGCTCTTAATACACAATTAACCCCGTTGGGTAATGGAAGATTTTTGCTTAGCACTTCATAGTCAGCAGCCGGAATGTTGTCATCTTTTGCTAATGTGATAGAATATTAGCTTAAAGCATTTTTTTGTGAATGTGCTTGGTCTCTGCCTAATTGGGTCAACCGAAGCCTGGAAAGTTTGAGAGGAGGAAAAAAAAGGAACGACAGGAAGAGGAGGATGACACGGAGGTGTGCTGGAGGGGAAATGGATGCATTTCAGCGCACGACGGTGGATAAAAACTCCACTTCAGCAAGCAATAATGGTACAGGGACAGCTTTAGTACTTCATGAAAAGAATAAAAAAAAAAAAACAGGTGTGCTTATTTCCCAGCCATGAGAATATGTCAAAAAAAAAGATGCATTTGAGCCATTAGTGTTAGTCTCAAGTGTTCCGGTTTAGCTAATTAGTGCCACATATCTTGGTGTGATAACGCGGGCGTAACGAGAGGCAATATTAAACACGGTGAATGTCAAATGTGTCACAATGGGAGAAGTATATCTTCCTTGGGCTCGAGAGTTTATTTAAAAAGAAATGGCTCATCACCATTAACATGTCTGGTATATTATAGGGATGTGAGCCCCAAGAGGACGGACCCATTACAACCTTCTGTATAATACAACATATCAGCGTGGTGTGTTCAAATGATCACAGGCAATTAAGAGCTCGGTGTTAAATCGCAAGAATCGTGTCTAACAGCCCCACTGGGGTGTAAACGCTGCTACATTACACCGGACGGCGTCGTGAGAGCTGAGTGCGTGGCGAACCTTTCTTCAGATCAACTATGTTATGGATAGCAATGCATGCTAACATGATGAATGACATAGTCAGGCTGAAATAGTGGCCTCCCTTTGGGTTTTTTTCTATTTCTGTTCCATATCTGCACTGTTCTCTATGGGCAGAACGTTGGACTCACATTTATATTGTTTCATTTTCTGCCCAAATCATCCGTGCAAGAAATAATCTGCACTTACGACGTTTAGAATCCGTTAAAAAAGGAAGGCATTACTGCTGGTGGAGCACGGCTTCCTCATTTTCTGGGAAGAAAAACTACATTTACATTCGGGCTCGTTGCAGCTGTTGAATTCGTTTAACAGCATCTCGCCCCGCGTGACATACGAGTGCAAGACAGAGATATCCCCGCTGCAAGGCCTGCTGGGTGAGCAAGATTACAGTTCCAAAGTGCAGCCTAATATGTCAAAGAGGCAGTTTAATGTCCTATTATGGTTACCAGGGTCCTGACAACCAATGAAGCATCCAGATGCAATTTGTCTCCTTGATGCTGTCGGTGGAAAAATACGCTGTTGCCTTCTTTCTTTTTGCGGATCAGTCTCTTGAGGTTTGGCTCTTTGGGCTCTATGTGCGATTACACCGTGATAATGCCGCGTTTATGGGTCTTTTAGGTCGTGATTAATGTGCATTTTTTTGCATCCGAGGCTGACAGTTTGAGAGCACTTAGGTATTTATGCCTCCGTGATTGTGGTTCTGTGATTGGGGTCTGTAAGGATCAGCAGGTTATAGTTACACAATGTCAACAATAAACAAGCGTTCGCCCCCTTTGGCGCTGCTTTTCTCACTGATGTCACATCAAATGATTTAACTTCCTTCTCCCCCCTGTAACTAGAACTTGGTGATTTGACCTCCTGTCATGTTTAAACTCCAGTGACAAGTGATTTGTAACTGTCCAAAACAATTTATTTGTTGGGAGAGAAAATATTGTGTATTCTATTTAATCGGACGGGTGATGACGGTTAATGTTTGTTCCTTCCTCCTGGGCTTTGACGGCGTTGGTTAAAAGACTTACTTGCAGGCTCCTGACATCGCTCCCAAATGACGGTCGTGTGAATTGATAAAGGTTTTTAGCCCGGGGAGAAGTGTTTTAGATGCTATCTGTGTTTTATTTCAATTAGAGAGGGGATCACAGAGACCGCCAGCGTGATAACAAACCGGCTGACAGCTAATCCCTCAGGACAGGAAACGAGTTGTACAGCAGCTGATGTCATCTGAGGTTAAACATCCATAGTGATCAGGCACTGTTCAAAGGCAGACGCATCTCCCCCCCCCCCCCTTCCTATCATTAGTCTAAAGAGAAGATGAAAGTCTAGTTCATGACATCCTGACAGCCCTGTGGCCCCATAATGTCCCCTGATTGCACGAAGCAGAGGGAGGTAACCAATAATACACGCATGTAAGAATGCAAGAAAAGAAAGATGGGCGCTTCCCTCGGCCTCGATAGACATCACAAGAACAAGAACAGCCCAGTGTGATGCGATGCAGCCCTTCGGCCCCCGAAGAGATGTTAAATACACGATGAAACGCCGACGCTCCACCGCTTTTGAACAGTCACTCATCAAAATTGAGATTTTAACCTCCGACACAGCGGCGGCGGCGTTGGGGATGTGAGAAGGATCTTCCCCTCAATGGTCTATTTTAAGGAGTAAGACGATGTCTGCTGGATATCCTCCCCCCCTCACTGTGCTTCGCCGGTAATGAGCAGGCCGCTAATGAACACCACGTCCGCGGCTGGTTCCCCTCCGCTCAGCCCAGTTTGCTGGTGGCTGTCTGGCAGATGAGAGGGAAGGGGATGAGGGGGTGAGAGAGGGTGAAAGGAGCACAGCGGGGAGCTGTCACACCTCGTAGCAGCCCGGTGCTGAGGTGGGAGCCCCTTAGATGCAGCATGGACCGATCAAAGCCAGACAGTGTTGCAGGGAGGAGGGGGGGAGCTGGGCAACAGGTGGAGACGTGTTGTTCACAGTCGTGTGCACGGATGCGGATCCACAGGTGCTTGATGGACCTTGCGGCACGCCTTCTCCTCCTCTTCACATGGATTATACAACCTGCGATGAACTCTGTTTCATTAACTGTTTTTAAAATCTTTCTCTTTCACTGTTTTTTTCTTCCAGCCACAGGGACCTGAAGCCCGAGAACCTGTTGCTAGATGAAAAGAACAACATCAGGATAGCGGACTTCGGCATGGCCTCCCTTCAGGTCGGAGACAGCCTGCTGGAAACCAGCTGCGGGTAAGAGATGCCGTGTTTTGATGACTCTAATAACGCCTTGAAGGTACAAATAGGTTGTAGTTGAAGGGCACATAGAGTCGGCGGTACACAATAGAGAGAGCGAGAGTGGAGAAGCAATAGAAAGTGATGAGTGGAGCTATCAATCCCTCTGCAAGGCGCCCCGTTGATCTCTTGAGGAGAGACAGTCGGCGTCTCTCACAGAGTGCTATCTGGCGGCGAGCAGGGCGGAGGCCCCGGCCACACATTACCGCTCCCCGTCTCCTCGTGTCTGATGTTGGGTTTTATGATCCGGCAGTCACCGCCGCGTCAGGCCCATCAATCCCACCGCCGCTCGTAATGAATTCGCTTGCAGGAAAAAAAGTCTTTCGGTGTCTTTTCTCAAATACGGCCGTCCGTATTGTGCGAGTGTTTGTTATTTAAGCCCTGAAGTGAAGCGAACCGTGCGTAGCGTCGCATTCGTCAATAGAAGGAGCGACTCGGTTTTGCTTTCGGGGCTGTTTGGTTCATGAACTCAGTGACAGCATGGATTAACAGGAAGCTTTCAAGAAAGGTGTTTCATTTCCCTCCCGTCCAAGTTCACGCTGAAAGTGAGACGTCAAAACAAAAGCACGGCCAATGCTTTGTTTTATTCCTCCCCAACATAATGAGGTCTTGTATGCCTGCAGTGAAACAGGATTGCTCGGCTAGTGGGAGACGTGGCCTTAATCAGTCTTTGGAGGTATAGTTGGTACGTTTAAAACACATATTGAACGGAGTAGATGTTTTGATTTCCCACAGAGATGATGCTTCACTCTGCACACAAGAACAAGAAAATTGATTTGGAGCACATAAAACACGTATCCAGTGTGAACGACACGTGACGGACATCTAAATCAGCCCAGATATATATTGTGCTATAAGGGGAGTCCTGTAGGGTCTTTTTTTAGTGATATGGAGACTCTTTTCTCTGTGGTTACATGTCACGCTGTGTGCAGGGCTGGGAGATAGAGAGGCCCTGTGACATCTGTCCCCAGCTCAGACCTGATTCTGTCCAGATTATTCCTCCCAAATCAGCTGCAACCGAAATTACACACACATGCATGCACGCAAACGCACACGAACACACACACACACACTCGCCGGCAAGGCTTAGTTCATCCCTGACCTCCAGGACCCTTTGTCCTCCGCTTGTTCTGCTGTCTATCACACACACACACACACACACACACACACACAAAAGCGTGCGTTTGAAAACTGTTGCATAATTTTTTTCCGGCAGCGCCTGAGCTCTCATGACTCATCGGTGGACATCAGGCCGGCTGAGTGCGCTGCGCGTCGCTATCTGCAAGTCAAATTCACAGGATTGAGTCATTCTGCAGCCGCGATGACCAACGCCGCTGAAGCGTTTTCCTAGAAAGGCAGCAGAGTGCCACAGCTCTTACTCAGCTCTTTTTGTTTTTGTTTGCAGTGTCCTAGCGTGGCCCGTCTGTATCTATATTTGACTTTTCTGCTCGCAGTCCGAGCGGCGCTGCTATCCGGTCCAGGTGCAGTGCATCTGCTCGGCCCCTTGTGTGCATTTACAAAGTGCTAAAGGTAACCTGTTGCTGGTAGAGCTCTCTTACAGGTGCGTGCACAGATTCCAGATCAGTTCCACTCTGCAGTCTTTGTTTGTGTGTATGTGTGTGCCTCGTCTTAATACAGGGGAAAGGGCCACACACAGCACACAGGGCACGTGCAGTAATTCATAATGCATGCTCTTCCGACTGTCCCGTCTCTAAGTGTAGATATGACAGTTTTTAATTAAACGCATTTATCTGGTCACCCTCTCTCACCACGCAGCGCTCTGACACAAATGTATTCCATTCGCCACGGGTAATGGAGCCGCGTGAGGATGAGAGCGACTCGCCCCAGGTGGAGCAGGGAGAGCCTCGGAGCACGTCCGTGAACACATGGCGGCGTGGACGGGCGTAGGCGTTGACAACCACATTCCAAATATGGATCCAGGAACTCCCGTTCATCTCGCTCTCCCTCTCTCGCTCTTAGTGTGCGTGAGCCCAGCTGCGAGTTCATTAGTGCTCGCTGTTTGTTTAGTTCTGTTGCTTTGATTGATGAAAGGAAATGATCTCGTGAGCAGCAAGGAGCCGCGCAAATTTGGTTTCAAAAAGATGGATTTTCACCAAGATGAGCACCGTTTCTCAGCGTCTCCTCGATATTGCCGGCCCACACTTTCTCTCTCCGCTTCATACTCTTCATACTCTCCTGAGCTCATGATGCTCTCCTCGCAAATGGGAGGCAATGTTTTACTGTTTATACTGTAAGGAACATCTCATGGTTCATTTATGAGTGGTTTTTCTGTATGATTGATCCAGAGATCGCTCTGCAAACAGTCTAACGCCGTTAAGCCCTTTGGTGTAGAAGTCAAAGACAGCTTTTTGTGCATCTTTATCGTTTTTGTTTCCCTTCCACCCTGTGCTTGAGAACAAACTCAGGTCTTTAACCAAATGCATTTTTTTTCCTTCATGCTGTTGGGCAAACCACTACTGTTATTTGTTTCTCTCGGAATAACACTGTTAATGCTTTTGATGGGATATTAGTGTTGTTGTGGGAGTAAACGAGCAAGAAAAGGCCAATGTTAACTCATTAACTGCTCTGGCTCTTATAGTTTTTGATTTATCTTTATAATCAGAACTCCTGGTGTATAACATCAGATTTTTTTTCCCATCATGATATGAATTTCATGACATATGGGATTTTATATGTGGCTCTGATACATTTAAATGAATTCTAATTAAGTCAGGACATTAAATGCAGGTACATCGCAACAGGGAACAAGGGTCATGAATACTCATGGATCTTCACCGCACGACCTCGGGAGTTTAAACGAGCCCCACAGTGAAGAGATTAAAGAGGACCAATTACGCTCCATTTCTGGCACCTACTTGTATTTCAGGTTGCTACTTGAACATGTTTACGGGCTTTAATGCTCCAAAAACTCTTTATTTTTAACCATCCTGGCTGTGCAGCAGCGGCTCTTCTCACCCTCTCACTGAAACGCTCAGTTTGAGCTCCTGCCCCTCCCTCCCAAAAAGCCCAGTCTGATTAAAAACGACTCTTTCAACAAGTATGGAATGTTATACTCTGGGGAAGTTTAAAAGCTGACATATGTGGACATAAATGGAAAGTAAACTATATCATTATTTGGGAGGGTTAGTGTAGAGATATAGCAAATCATTTAGATGATATGATGATTTTCTGTTCTTAATATTGGCAAATTAGGACTCAGCTCAGATTACATTGCAGTCTTCACCTTCACTCTGTGTTTGCCACCTAAAGCCCCAGCAAATAATTAGTTTATATTGGCGCCAGCTCCAGCTGTGGCTCGAGAGCGGTGGCACTCACTAGGCGTAAGTAATGCAAATCTCCAGCTTTTTTTAAATTTATTTATTTTTTATTCCTCGCTCATCTGCATAATGCACTATGACACTTGCAATCAGGAGGGCTGTATTTGCATAGGGCTGGTTGTGTTTGAGCTCCCCCCCCCTCCGTTGACGCGGTATCGGCCTGTATTTTGGCAGCCGGAGGAAGCCACGGCGCCGGGGCTGGTATTCATGAGTACACAATAGAACAGCAGCCCTAATGGGTGCCATGTTTACAGACTTCGGATACTCACTCATTAGAGCCAAATATCCCGGTGTAAGATTAGACCGAGCAGGGGAAGGAGGTGGAGGACGAATCACCATGGCTGAGGGGTTCGGGGAGACAGGTGCCTGATTTGCTTTCTTCTTGCCGTCACATGTAGGCACGTCAAAAAAAAAGAACAAAGCCCTGTCCAAAATCAGAGAAACAAAGAAATTAATGAAAAGCCTTATTATTATTACCTCTTATTCCAAGGGACAGAATTGGCAATCAGGCAATGTATAGAATAACAAGACTCATAAGGCTTACGGAGCAGCCGTGGCGAGGCGGCTCCATAAATCTTCATATGATATTGATGTGTCAATCTAGTCATTGGGTTTACTGTCAGCCCATCCAGGTGCAGTAAAGATTAGTGGTCTGTTCACTGTCAGCTGGGAGAGGATGCCCTTGAGTGAGCAAGCAGGAGGACATCTAAACACCCTCCGGATGTCTAAACTCCCGAAACACATCTTGATCTACGCTCATTTCAGACATTTATCGTCCGCCTAACTTTCACTTTTTTCACGCAGTAGTGTGTGTGTGTGTGTGACTCTTTAAGGTTTGTTACATCATGGTTGTATAACTCTGACTCACTCCTCACTCTGTGGTGCAGACGTACGAATGGAAAAGTCCTTAATGGACCCAGATTTTTTTTTTTTCACATCTTTATTATGCTTCCTCAATTCAATCACACTTTTATGTGCTTTCCCAACAGATCTCCACACTACGCCTGTCCAGAGGTCATCAGAGTAAGTCATTTTGATCTGATCCACCATGTTTTTAGCTTGTTTTCATGGCCTGTCGTCTTATTTCACCAAGCCCAACACTCGTAGCCGCTAACAAACACTCTCACATCCGTAGGGGGAGAAGTACGACGGGAGGAAAGCAGACGTCTGGAGCTGTGGGGTCATCCTTTTCGCCCTGTTGGTGGTGAGTGTCTGCTTCTTCTTTACTAACTGGACTGACGTGCGGTTTGGAAATCTCTCCGGAGGAAAAAAAGTGGCAACGCATTTCAACAATTTCCCTTTGCAGCCAAACAGTACGTCCAGCCTCGCTAGCAGCTGTAATGGATCAAGCGTAGAAAGCGAGTGTGACAGGACATCCCCAACTTTGCACCCAGGCTGTTGACTAGCTGTTGACCTTAATGGCATGAGAAAAATTGGTGGGAGCTGGGAGCTGCCACGGCGGCTCGAACAGAAGGCTCCCGGTTCAGGAAGTTAAATTCAAAATCCTATCGTTTAGAAGGTCTTACTGGGAAGAAAGAAATACCCTTAAGCCGAAACTCTTGCGCAACAGAAGATCAGAGAATGGAGGCATATTTTTATTCATTATCCTGTATCCACACAAAACGCTGTATCCATAATCAGGTCTATTCTCCAGCTACATTATGTCTGTGGTTCCCCAGCCATGCAGCCCTGCAGCTTTGTTTCATCAACAGCTGTACTGTAGTTCCTACACACTCCTGCCACCATGAATAATTCATTCAGGCAAACTGAAAGAAGAGAGCCCAAAATAAATACCAACGCTGACAGGGCGGCTTCTGGCCACGGGCCCTGTGTGTTTGTCTTTGTTGGGGCCTCTTCCTCCCTCACTCCCTCATAAACCTCATGTTGTTCACCGTGGCGACCGCACTTCTCTCACTGCAAACAAAAGTTTCTACCCGACGCCGTTTGACTGCAGATGAATATTGCCTTTCCCCGTTCCTCCGTCGTGTCATCGGGCCTGCGAGATAACCATTTGTCTGATTGTGGGAGACACACACTCCCCAGCAGTTAGGCTGCGCTCAGATCATCTGTTACACAAGCCTGCCCCCCTTTTATTTTTCTCTACCTCTCCTCATTTCTCAGCCTTTCTTTCTCACCCTTTTTCCTCCCCCCTCTCCATCTTGTCTCGTGGCGGAGTTTGTCATTCATCAAACAGCCACATCTGTGAGGTGTCAGCTCGCGCTGATAGATGACTCTGATGAGAGAATGCTAAATGAACGAGGTAAATGAGGATGCTGGGTAATTATTAGAAAAGCCCCGTTTTCAGCTTACTGCTGTTTATTATTTATTTCTGCATCATGGCGGAGGTTAGCATGCTCTAATTGGGGAGAACAAGTTGGGAAAAAGCGAGCGTCTTCTTTAAAATGTGTTTTTGTTTGGTGACACTGTCATTCTTTTCTTCTTCTTCTCTGCCCCTCGATCGGGTGATTTTCTCTCACAGTGCTGCCATTAAAACAAGCACAAACTTTTCCCCTCTGCCTTTTTATTCCCGCATCTTCACCACTCCTTTCCTGCGTCTCCCCAGGGTGCTCTGCCATTTGATGACGACAACCTGAGGAATCTGCTAGAGAAAGTGAAGTTGGGGGTGTTTCACATGCCGCACTTCATCCCTCCGGACTGTCAGAACCTCCTCCGTGGCATGATCGAAGTGGACGCCACCAAAAGACTAACGGTCAGTCCAATTAACAGATAACACACTGTTAATTATGGTCGCATGCTATTGTGCACTTTTGGTCTTGGTCTACTTATTTCCAATGGAGGGAAATCTTCATTCTATGACATGCAGTAATATTTTAGATACTAGCTTTCAGCTTTGGTGCAGCAGAAGGAATACTTTTCCGAACGTGACCTTGCTAAATAAGAGCTAAACCATTAAAGTCCTGCAGAAAGTCTTCCCACCGGAGTGCAGGCTGCTCCAGCAGTAAATTGGGCTCTGGGTGTAGTCATTGCATACATCTCTGAGGGCATATTCAGCCTTCACACCCATGGCACACACACATATTGAAGTATCACGCACCTCTGCAGTACATGTTGATATTCTTCAGCAGTACGCAACAAAATGTGTTTTAATACTACATGAATGTACGAAGTACTCTTTGCACCTCCTTATGCACAATTCATACAGTCCCAGTGTCTCAGTGCCTCAATAAGAGCTTAATCAGAGTACATATCCTCCTTGTTTATTCTCATATTCATAGTCCATGATGAGTAGTGTTTACGACTGATGTTGTCGAAGCTGCGAAACGCATTTAGATGTTATATGAGACAGCATTCATGGGAAAACATCGGGTGTGCGTATAAGAGAGGGAAGTCATTATCTCACAGATTCGCAGTAAGCTTGTATTGCTCCGAGGAGGAACGAGATGGCAGAGATACGCTTTCAAACTTAACTGGCTAAGATCAACTTGTTGCCAAGCCAACCATTGTCTCTTTTTTCTTTTGTCTCTTCTCTTCCTCCCCTGTGTTCCAAAAGTGTTTGTCTCGCCTCATCCCTGATTCTGTTTGAGTTCCTCCTCAAGTGCAGGATGTGAATTCAGGGGAGGGCGGCTGTTTGTGTTACTTTCCCTCTGCACTCTTTAGTGCACTCGCTTTTCTGTACGGCAGCCAATCACCTTGGCAAGGTGGCTGGAGGATAGCGCAGGAACAGAGGGATGTGAAGGGCAGAGGGAGGGAGGGAGAGAGAGAGGGAGGTGAAATGTAAATAATGAAAATGGCCAGAGTTCTCAAAAAGGACAGACTTCACGCTGAGATGTTGCTGCCCTTTGTTCGTGTCCTGCATTTCACATTCAGACGACACACAGAGACACCGACACAAGTTACTGTATCTGCACACACACACACACACAAAGTAAACACATACAGTATGCATACCCTCCACTCTCCAGGTGTCTTTGTGCATCAATGCAGTTAATACAACTCCTTTTATTTATTTCCCTGTAAGGAAATGTTGTGACGCAACCTTTAAGTCGATGCTGATGCTCTGTTTTCTCTGTAGCTGGTTTTCACACTGTCAGAATGACTTAACACAGGAAAAAAAAAAAAAAAGAGGGGGACGCTACAAAGAAAGAGATGCTCATTTGCGGCAGAGGTGCCATCATCGTGGCGCGGCCATGCAGATAAACAGCGCTGTCGGGAAAAAAAATGAACTTGAAAGACCCCTCTTTGGTATGCTGTATATGTACACTATATTTTTTCTGTTCTCTCTGCCTGACAAGGACAGGTCACCCTGAGATCTCCCAGATATGTCCCGCAGCCTCCGGCACTGTCCTCGACAAAGGGTTACACGCAGACAGGGCTTCTGGGAGAGAATATGCTACCTCTCCGGACCCCCCCTCCCGTTGCACGAGGGCCCCAAACAGAGCTCTGGGTGATGTGTTGTAACACCGCAGAATGTAAAACAGCCCTGTCAGATTGAGCACTCTTAGAGTTTAGTGGTGACCGTCCACCCCCAAGGGTGCCAATGACGTCATAAGGGGACATGACGTTCTCTTGCGAGGGAGTATTTTTCATAACAACGTCTATTGTAGTTTGTTAAGACAATCAATAAGATAATCAGACCACGACCGCAGGCGGCGTTTTCAGTATGTCTATTGTCACCTCCGGTTAATTACATTTTGCTAGTAGATCCACACAAGTACACACACAAAGCCGGGGCCCCCTCAGAGTCTTGAGTGGGAGGGCACGTACTCGGGCTTAAGGGGCTTAGCCCAATAAAAAGCCTTTCTCTTCATTTCCTGTCTGTGTAGTCCAAGGGGCCCCGGAGGCAACAGGGCAAGTCGGTCTCAACGCAGCCATCTCATCTTCGGTATTGTAATGAACGCAGGCTCCCTGGAAGGGTTGGCATCCTCGTGCTCCCCGGCCAATGAAGAGGATTGGTAGCTTATTTTATTAAAGAGCACTTCATCACGGGCGCATAATGCATTCACGGGGACGGTGCAGACGTAGTGCAGAGGTTGGCGGTGTGAGAATGAAGGGAGGTGTGTGCGTCATTGAGAAATTGAGTCGGAGGCGTTATTGAGACGGTGGTTCCTGCTAATTTGCTAAGCTAAGCTATTTACTATTTTAGCAGGATGAGTTTATTCTCTTTTATGTTTCATAACAGACTAAATTTCTAGAATGTTGGTTTTTTAATTATAGAGTAAGAAAGTAGTGGGAATTTATTAGTTAAAAAACAGTTCGCCATATTTAGTTTAAAATATTGCTGGAAAAATGAAAAAAAAACATTGTGTTGCAGGGAAATGAGCATGCTAAATAGCTAGCGACGGCTTGCCTTGTCTTGTTAGAAAAGGCAAGTCTATATATATATATATACCTCTTGAGGTAAAAAGCCCCGTGTAGTTTGTTGGAGGTACACTCATACCAACCGAAGCAGTATTCCAGCAGCTTTCCCCCTCCGCCTGAGTGAAAGCAGCTGGAATTGGTACTGTCACATTTTGAGACTGATTGATGTGGTAGCGCATTTTAAACGACATCACTTTCAACCCTGCGTGTGATATCAGTCTCTTTGCCTCCAGGCCTTTAATAAAAGTGGGACTAGGAGGAGGTCACCCACTGGCCTGTATCTGACAGGCACGGGTGTCTCTGTCGATAGCGTGACCTCTGCGGAAGCCCACCAGATCCACCTGTAGTCGGTATAAACGGGGCGGTCCGGTCCTGCTCTGTGGCTGCACTAATATCACGTGAAGGAAATCATCAGTGCTGAAGCACAGAGGTGAATCCTCTGGGACGGTGGAAACACTGAGACACTGATGGAGACACACACACACACACACGAGCTATGCCTCTAAATAAGTGACAATAATTAGAGCTGCTATGTGTATCTCCCAGGGTTCCACGGCGACAGCGTGAGCAAATTAAAAAGTCCCGACAGTGACATTGATCCTGTTTTTCCTCTGTGGGCAGTTGAAACGCGGCGGAGTCATTCTAACAGACGTCTTCCTTTGTTTGCCCTTTTGCTCACTGTTGTCGTCCCCTCTGCTTTCCCTTTGTCGGGGGAAAAAGACCACGTTGACGGCGTCGGTGACAAAGTGGCCACATTAAAAAAGTGTGATGACAAGAGTGGTATTGAGAGTAGCCAGCTTTTGTGTGAGTAAGAGAGAGACTGGAGGAGAATGAGAATAGGAGATTCCCTTTAGACCAGAGGGCTTGGCAGGGTCAGCAGTGTGTGTGACGGAGATAATATTCTCTGTTTATAGCTTAGTGGTATCACCTCTCTCTCTCTCTCTCTCCCACTCTTGCTGCATCTCTCTCTGCCTCGCTCTTTTTCTCAATATGTTTTTTTCCCATTGGCAGTATTAATATTTGAAGGCCTCTTTATTTACTTCCACCGTTCAGTCTGGTCCTATTGTCCCATTGTGTTTCCATTAAGGGAGCAAGCTCAGGGTTTACTGAAGCCGTTCTGCACCATTTGTGTACACAGGCAAAAGACTGAATGTTGTCTTCATTCACCCCTTTTTGTCCTCAGTTCTATTTTCTTATGATTATTCTCCTCATACCAACAAGATGATGAAATAATTCACGTTGTTTGTTTTTCTTCTTCCTCTCTTACAGTTAGAACAGATCCAGAAGCACACATGGTACATGTAAGTACTCCTTCCCTTTTAACACCTTCCACTCGCCTCCTCTTCTCTCGCAGCCTCACACTCGGTGTGTCGACCTGAGTGGAGCGGCCGCGTGATGAATGGCTTTGAGTTGCAGCCCCGTACACGAGAGTACATTTGAGCAGGGCATGACTCCACCCTGGGGGATGTGGGGGTAAATTGGTAGTGCATGAAAGAGGATGTGCAGCATATGGTCAGCTGAACAGGGAGCGGGGGGGGGAAGGCATGGATGTGGTGGAGGTAGAACCCACACAACCTCGTGTGCCCTTCGTTTAATTCTCATAACAGAGTTCCTCCACCTTTTTAAGCTCACATAAATTATTTTGATGGAATTCACAACCCTAAAAATTGATGAACAAAAGCATGAATAAAATGCTTGCTTTTTTGTGGCTGGTACATTTATCATTGTTTCTAAAGGCTTACATCCTCACCTTTAATAAATATTATTATTATTGTGATTTAGAAGTTGTAGCTGAAAAGCTAGATGAAACATTTCTTGAAGGATGATTCTCACGCTGCTGCAGCAAAGATGATTCACGACAGGAAGTTGTAAGCCCTGACAGGTTTGAGTTATGGTTTGTGTCGTGTACTGAAAGATCATGCAAACAGACAGCGAGACTGAGAGGAGATGGGGGAGCGAAGACTAATGTAATGTGAGTTTTTGTCAGTGAGGGAGTTGCCTGGCTGTCTGTCTCAGTGCCATGCGACTGGGTGACTGAATAAATGTATGTTTGAATGACGACAATAAAGACCTGTCGTCTGTTTGGTTATTAGTTTTATTTGTTGGTGAGCTTCCTAACAATCTGAGCAAAGCATCAGAGGAAGGACAGCGCCGGGTCAATCTAATACAGCGGTCTTGTAAATCCAGCTTACATGAATGTTTATAGTGTTTTGTGTTTATAGAGTTGTTAATTCAACTTTTATGGTCATATTGGAGCCTTAAGTTTGTGGTTTTACTGAGTGGACACCAGCTTTATAAAACTGTTTCAAACTCATCACCATTATTATAGTTTGCAGGGCTGTTGTAGTCGTTTTTAGCAAGGTGAACCTAATAAGTGTCGTTTTAAGTGACATGTCAGACATGTACAATATGACAACACCACTAAATTGTACATGCATATCGTGAAGCAGAGCGGGTCTTGTGTGAGACTGTGGATCCAGTTCACATCGTATAGAAAGGCAGAGGCGATTTCAGTAGCTGCCTTTGGGCTTTACACTTCATAGAGTGTGTATACCTGTGAAGCTGTCCGTCCCAGTCTGTGTGCATTGGCACATTTGTAGATGGAAGATGAATCCGTTCTTTGAAACAGACGCCTGGAATGTTCCAGCAAAAAAAGAAAAACGGTGTCAGTGCAGATTAGCCTTTCTTTTTTAAATCCCGAAAGTCCTGCTACTGTTCTCCGTAGATATAGAAAAACAACAGAGACTCAGAAAAGTGCCACAACTAGGAGAACGAAGGAGGAGATAACAAAGAAACTAACTTTTGGAGAAGAAGCCGGGGGGAGAGAGGGAGTTTAGTCTGCATCTTGGCGAGCGTGATCACCCTCTGAAGCATCTAGAATGACTAAACGTGGGGAAAATGTGTCATAATGAGACAAACGTCCAACATACTACATATTCTGTTTACACCACATCCTTATTAAATCTGTAAATCTGCAAAAGTGAACACACTTTTTAGTGGTGGGGACCAAAAAATGGCTGACAGTGTCCTTATTTGTGCTGTAATCTCTTTGCCATCCCAGAGGGGGGAAGAACGAGCCGGAGCCGGAGCAGCCGGTGCCCAGGAAGGTGACCATCCGCAGCCTGCCCTCCGCCGACGACATCGACCCCGACGTACTGGACAGCATGCACTCGCTGGGCTGCTTCAGAGACAAGAACAAGCTGCTGAAAGACCTGCTCTCAGATGAGTGAGTGACTGGAGGGTGGGATGAAGGAGGACAGGTGTGGTTGGGTGAGAAGGTGTGAGGGAGGAGAGAAAATGACAGGTTAGGGGGACCAAAAGATGAGAAAAGGTGTTGAATAAGCAGCAGAAGAGCGGTCGTGTGGTGTCCGTGTGCACAAACAGCTCCGGTGAAACGCTGCGAGCCTGTTACTTTAGATGTCAGAGGCTATAGATCACTTAACTGTTATCACCCAGCACTTATGCCGCGAGCCACTGGATACATTAACCCCCAGAAAGAAGCCCCTGGGTCCCATTGTTTATGTTCTGCTGCTAATGTGTCACAGTGACACGTGTGTTTGTTGCTCCTGTGGATATGCACTCATGCTGAAGATACCATGGGCTTACAGCTGTTTGTTTTTCCTCTGCTCTTCTATCTCCTACATTTTACATTTGCCTCTTTAATTTAATACGAAACGAGCACTACTCCATCACTTAACGCTCTCCCTATCCTTTCCATTCGCTTCCTTTCTCCCGGGAGCATCCCATAATAGTGCAGAGTTGGAGAAAAATCTGGTCTCTATCTCCCTTCCTCTGGTTCATTTTAGCTGAATTTGCAGGTGCTTGTCTCTCGGCCTCCTACTGTTTTCCAATCTGTCTTTATTACAGAGGGCCAGTCTTTGGGACTTCTGCATAGAGAGTATTGCCCTGTAGACTTAAGCAATTAGGCTTCCTGCTTTAAAGAGAAAGAAAAGGACGAACTCATAATGTTTTGATACTCGGCGCATGGAGATATATCCCTTAAAAAGGTCTTTGCATAATATCATACGACGACTTAATGAGCTGTAAAACGAAACTTTTCTTTTAATGGTGGAAGTTTTTTAGTGGCTGTTTCATGAATCTGAGAAAAGATGAAAGGACATTCATCATAGTGAAGGTTTTTGCGGTTTTAATGTTGTGGTTTTGTATATCTTGACTCGTGCTGATGCTCAAGATGCAGTAATCTTTACACGTTTTGTGGTTGGGTTGACCCAGGTTTGTTTAAAACCATTGTCTTCTTTCCCCCAGATGTCTCAGTAGACTGTTTATCGTCTCCTCTTTGCAGGGACAACCAAGAAAAAATGATCTACTTCCTGTTACTGGACCGTAAGGAAAGGTACCCCAGTCAGGAGGACCAGAACCTACCCCCTCGCAACGAGATCGGTGAGTGCAGATAAAGAAAAAAAACTATAGAAAAGAGCAATTATTGGGGAATGGAATAAATCAGTGAACACATCATATGTCTTCACAATACAATCTGTGACTTGTGTCTCTAACTTTGAACAGTTGTTGAGCAGATCGCTGTATAACCCGACAAAGCCAGCCAATTTTGACAACAAGTACTCCAAGAAACTCAACTCATGAATGCGCTCCCACTTCTGCAATATTTTTCTCCTTGAGAAGAAATTGACTCGACTCCGGGAGCGAAAGAAAGTTTTTCTGTTTTGTTGAAAAGAGTTAAGCTACCGAATGAAATATAGAAACAGAAATAGAAGGTGTCAATTGGCCAGAATTGGGAAAAACGATCAGCTTCGGTTCAGATATTATCTCATCAAAAAAAGGTATTCTTCCATTCGTACGCCAGCAACGCAGCACAGATTTCCACCTGCCGACATCAGAGCAGAAACAAAGATGCTCTACTTTTTTATTCTCTGATAGGAGGAGCGTTATGTGTGTGTGTGTGTGTGTGTGTGTGTGTGTGCTGGGAGATACCGACATTTTGATGAATAGACTCCCTCTCCGGTGAATGTGATACAGTCAATACAGCGGCCATTAGTTCAAGGTCTGGGGGGAAAACTTTACCTATTCATTATTAGTTGACCTACCGATGTGAACATCACACCCTGATGCATACAATGTGTAGAAACGCTCACATTAACCCCGAGAAGATGTCAGTGTGTTGATTCTGAATCGATCTCTCTCCAACAGACCCCCCGAGGAAGCGGGTGGACTCTCCCATGTTGAACCGCCACGGCAAGAGGAGACCGGAGAGGAAGTCCATGGAGGTCCTCAGCGTCACAGACGGGGGCTCACCTGTACCGGCGAGGCGGGCTATCGACATGACGCAGCATGGACAGAGGTACGCGTGGAGGAAAACTGGAGTTAGACACACAAACGGTGTTTGAGCAGGTCTGACAGCCAAGTCTGGCTCCAGGGTCAGCAGAGTGTGGACGAAAACCTGAAACAGAGACTGACGCTCTGCTCGCTTTGTCTCCTGTCTCACTGTAGTAAATCAGTGTACAGTAAAAGCTGGGATATTCCTGACGCCAGTAGAAAAAGCAGCAAAGAAGAAAGGTATTCACCCCTCACACTCCTCACCTCCTCTGTGTCTCTCACCCCCCGAGACGCGAGGAGACGCTCCAGAAAGATACAGCGGTGCTTTCTGTTTGAAAACAAAGGATGCTTTTTGTTTAAATGGTGATGATATGTGCAGCATGTGGCGGCTTCAAATGTGCGATTGAATTAATTATAACGCGTCTGAAAAATGAAAGATGCTGGGTTTTTTGGTGGGGATGGCAGTTCCAAAAGATATTCACTCAATTTAGTTAATTTTCAAAAATGGAGGAAGACTTGGCATTTGCAATTCAGAGCCTTAATATCTACATTCGTTTTTTTTTTTTTCGGTCTTAGCTCAATTATCTGTTCTTTTCATAATCTCAACGCATTGATAATCAGTTCTCCCATACTGTGCCCCACTTTCTCCTGGACGCGGAACATTTCTCCCATTTCCCCATTTTAGAAAAATGTACAAGTCGAGGCAGAACCACAACCCCCACAAGGCACAGTGGACTGATTTAAAATCTATTTCCCCCCCTCCTCCATCTTATTCCAACAACCAATATATCATCACACGACACATTTCTGAGGCGGTGACATTTGTGACAGCGGGGAAAGATTGAATCTGAAGGGGTGATAACTTGATCTGCCTAATGATAGGGAGCTTGGCAGAGTGCTGGGAAAATCTTTCAGAGGTATGGGGCATAAATGCAGAGGCAGCGAGTGCATATATTATATAGATAAAAAAAAAAATGTCGTTATGAAGTTGAATATTCATCCAAAATGTCAGCCGCATTAATAACTCCTCACCACGGTGCTTTGCCAACACCAAAATATCAAGAATTAATGCGGCTGGTTTCACCGTGGGGAGACCACTTCACAAGTTTTAAATCCGCTTCAAGAGCTCCCACCTCTAAACACTCCTGCTTAATTCTTTGTGTCCTCTGGTGCCGCTGAATTTCACTTTAACATTCATCTTTTTTTGTGTTTCATCGCCTCCACTCCTCTCCTTCATCCCTGCAGGCAATCCCAGGCTTGTCTCTTTTTCATTTAAAGGTTGCATTAGTTGAGAAGCTCCCCTCCCGCTGCCCTTCGCTCTGACTCACCGCTCTTCAGCCAAGGCTAGAATCACAAAAAACATCGGGGCCAGTTTGCATTGACGAGGCTTTACAAAACGCCGTTGACGCCGGTTCATACGGAGGGCAGTGAAATATTAAAACAGGACCTTTAGGCTGAAGCTCAATAAAAAGGCACATGTACAACATATCAAATAGGTTTGTGTCTGCATCCTACAAATGTGCTCCGCTGCATCTTTCCTCCGTTCTACTTTAAATCAGTGTGTTTGTTCTTCCTCCTCCACCCCAGATCTCCTTCAGGGGCTCCTCCCTACCTTTTCATATCTCCTCCCTCCCTCTACTGACCTTTAGTCCCGAATCCCCCCCTCTGTTTGTACGGAATTGCTATGCTAATGTGAAAATGCTGCTAGTCTCTCTCTGTCTGGCTTCCTATCAGCTGTGGCGGGGGGGGGTGGAATCCGATACCACAGCCCATCCGCCTCCAAATCAAGTGAAATCTTTCTCTTTCTATCACAAACCGCCCCCCCATCCAGCTGATCTGTAGGGGGAAAAGATGTTGGGAACAAAGTCCCTGTGTAACTTTTCTGCCTTTTATCACGTCCTTGCGTGCGCTTTGTTTGATCATGTGTGTGTGTGTGTTTGTGTGTGTGTTTGTGTTTGTGTGTGTGACGATGGCATTGTGGAAGACACACGCGTAGCAGAATCATGTCCAAAGATTTCCTCTGAACCTAACCTTATCTTTCCCCGACAGCAAACTTTTGTCGACAGCCCGGGAGATTCGTAGAACTTGAGATCAGAGGGTGTCGGGGAGAGGACTGACTTTGAAACATGTGTTTTGACAGGATACGTTTCCACCAGCGCAAATGATGGAAGGGAGGGGAAACGGTTTTATCTAAAATTACACAAACAACAAAAAAAAAAAGAAAATGCCTGGAACCTCAATATCTATCCGACGTTTTTTTGCCTCGCGTATCTCATGTCGCGGGCAACAATCTGTTTAAATGCCCGGGCTGCGTTTTCATACGTGTGATTGATGATTGGACTGCTTCTGTGAAGTATAATTGAATAGATCGGGGATAAATGCTGCATTCGCCGAGCTGCGGGGAAACACACATGGAGACGTTCGCGCGTGAATGCCCGTTTCCTTCTCTCATATACCCAAAAGTATTGTAAAAAGACATTTAAAGCCAAAGCACAAGAAATCCCACTGATTTAATTTTCAATCTTAACATGTCAGGAGGAATGAAGGGAGGTTAACGATATGGAAATTAAATATGAGAAAATTGCCGCAGTGTGAAGAAGTGAATATCAATTCATCTTTCTGTTCCTCTTTACGTATCTGGCTCCTCCACGCTGGTTGAATGTGTTGGGTTAGTCGGAGGAGTCTCAATAAGTCAGGCTCTCATGCTCATTAATTGGCTCTTAATTTATTAAAGTGCAAATGTGCACAAATAAAGCACCTTAACCACTGATCTCTACATCAGAAACTCCAGGGGTCTCACTGCATTTAGAGATTTGAGGAGCTGAGCTGTGAATATTAATGCAGTCCCCGGGGAGTTGTCAGGGTTCAGGAACAGGAAATGGATTTAAACAGTGTGTTGATTTATATGAATATCTACTCCGAGGAGAAGAACTCCATTGGCAGGACGGAGTCAATACAGAGGGGGAGAAGGAGGGGAGAAAAATGGAACTTCCTCCGCCTTAAATCACGCGAGAGGAGTTGCCGTTTTGGCTTTCGGCGGTGTTATTTGTTCTCCGTTTGACTCCTGGCACCTTCCGTTTCATTCTGCTTCACTTTCCGTTTTTATTTCAGTCCATGCCCTCGTCCCCAGAACCTCTTGTACTTGTTCCATCCCCCCCACGGACCAGAATTAGACCCCCACGGGTGTTTTGGACGGGGTCTCTGACACAGCCGGCAGTCACACACTGAGGACATGGGCCGCGTTTCCAAAAGGGGCTTATGGGAAATGTTATCTCGAGGACTAATGGGTGACAGAAAGATAAGAATGAGTAGCTACACACAAACACATGTAGTACATAGTATATAAAGTAACAGGGGTATTGTTTCTGAAAAGAGGAGATGCTTTAGGGAGTGATTTCTAAATGTTCATCAATGTTTTTTTATGGTGACGGCAGATCTTTGCCAACATTTTTATTATTAAGTTATTTAGTAACTGACCATTTAAAACGAGCAGAAACACAGCTGGCTTCAGCATCTCGTCTCCCCATTCAACAAGGTGGCCTATATCTATATGATAGAAGATAAATGATTGCTTAAATTGCGTGTGCTGTTCACTATAAATAAAACACTCCGAAGCGAAGGGTGAGCCTCTGACAGCCCATTACTGTACAGAATAACCATCTGTAACATTAGTTTTATAGGGCTGCTGGTCCAACGCTAACAGATGCAGAGTGCCTCCAAACAATATGCTCATATAATCCCCCCGAGGACGCCGCGGTTTGGCCGATGTGTGGATGAAATAGTGGTTGACAATTTGAGAACAGCCGCGTCTCCGTGGACCGTTAATGTAAATGATAGAGACTGTCTGCTCAGCTGCTCTATTAAGCCAGAAATCCTGGCCAACGTGGTCTCAGCATCGCCTACTCGTGAGTGCATGACTGCGTGCGATGAATACACTCGCAGAAGGGGCAGTGAGAGAGCTCCAAAAATAGTTGGGAGTGGGTGTTTCTATATTTTACCTCCCATCATTGTGTGCTTCTCTTTCTCTTCTGTTGGCGTGTCTGCAGCCTCTCAGGAGAAATGCTCCCGTCCTAGTATCGCTTCTTGCTTTAGTTGGTTATAAATTAAAAGCTCAAGGGAGGCGGGTGACTGAACCCAAATAAGCGCTTCTACCTTTTAGAAGATTGATACGTATAGATCTTAATCCGGGGGGCTTGTTGTTATGACAGCGGGCGGTGTGGTCTTTATGGCTACTCGCTGTAACCGTGTACACCGTTTTGTGTGGATGCCTCTGTGTTCCCGTGGGAACGGCCCCAGCACCGGGAGTGAACATCAGTCTCCATTACTTCATCCATCCCCGCCCCCCATCCTTCATTCTTCCATCCCTCCCCTCATTCCTCCATCACTCTTAAACTCCCTCACATTTGTCCATGAGGTCTTCCTCTAGCGAGCAAGTTGAGAAAACAACAACAACAACAACAACAACAAAAAAACCCAGTTGTAGTGTCTTTATCTTTTTATAAAGAGAGACAAAAGATCTGTAGGCTGAAGCCACATGTTTGCAAATGCATCAGTGCTGCAGGGAGGGGAGGAGGGGAGGGTGGTATTGTTAGATTGAATGACAAAAAGGAGCAGTGTTGTGACAGTGAGCAGCTGGTGTTTCCAAGTGTTGACAGGCCCTTTTTTTGTGTGTGTTTGTGTATGTGTGTGTGTGTGTGTGTCTGTGCACTTGATGGAGACAGATTGTCCTGTGATTGTTCAATTCTGAGCAGGGCTCCGCTCATAGGGGTTATTGACGGCATCTGCGCGGGAAGACAAATCCATGACAAATGGCACTCAACCAAATGTCCCACTTCATTTCCTCCGCCTCAAGATATTTTCTAGTGATCCGGTGATGAGGCCTTAAAGTCGACATGTTTGGTTAATGAGCAGACTATAGACGAGGTTGGGAGGCTAATCTGAGCGCCGGGGAAAGAAGCCTATAGATTTACTGCAGGAAAATCAGTGGCAAGCCTTTATTTTACAGTCCGCTAATTACCTGGTATTTACTAAGAAACTAGATGGTAACAAAACATAGTTACCTAGTACTTACTATCCTTTACTATGGTACTTTCTCAATATGTACTTTACTTCTGGTACTTTGTTAATACATATACTGTAATACCATCTATTTTTCTAGTAAGTTTCCATACTTTCTAGGTTTTAACTTAGTACTTACTGTCCTTTACTATGGTACTTTCTTAATATGTATATTGTATTGCTATCTAATTTCCTAGCATGTTTCTATTTGCTTTTACTTTTGGTACTTTGTTAATACATATACTGTAATACAATCTAATTTCCTTGTATGTTTCTTTTTACTTACTTGGTCATACCTGTACTTTACTTCTGGTACTTTGTTTATACATATACTGTAATACAATATAATTTCCTTGTATGTTTCCATACTTGCTAGGTTATAACTTAGTACTTACATATGTTCCGTATGAGTACTTTCTCAGTACATACACAGATTGTATTTCCAGCTAGTTTCCTAGTACTTGCTAGGTTATAACTTAGTACTTACATATGTTCCGTATGAGTACTTTCTCAGTACATACACAGATTGTATTTCCAGCTAGTTTCCTAGTATGTTTCCATGTACTTACTAGGTAATAACTAAGTAATAACTATAAAGTTATTTTGGAACTTTCCTTGTAACTTTATTTTGTTACCATCTAGTTTCTTAGTAAATACCAGGTAATAAGCGGACTGTTATCAAATCAGTATACTTGAAGTTTTATCTTAATTGGCTCTAGACTAATTGCTGCTAATGAATGTCGTTAAGTCAGTGCTGTCACTGTCTGCTTTCACCCACGTGTTGTGAGTAGGTGTCGTGTTCGTAAAGCGCTCCATAGCAACGGCTGGTGCTTTCTAACTGTGTGCAACATGTAATCTGGGAGCTCTCTCACCTCCACCTGTGTTCACTGAAACATGTAACATGTCGACCCCCACAAATTAACTCTGCCCCCCCCTGTGTGTGTGTGTGTGTGTGTGTGTTCTTGCGTGTTTGGTGCCACAGGTCGCGGTCTATTAGTGGAGCCTCCTCCGGCCTCTCCACCAGCCCCCTCAGCAGCCCACGGGTAAGTCATGACCTTCTGTGCACACACACACACACACACACACACATGTAACACACACCTGTTGACCCAGTTCTCAGGTAAAGTTGTTCATCCTCAGGGATAACTGCCATCCAACTACTGATGATCCCACTTTATTGCTGTTTATGTCCGCTAGAGGAAAATACAGCTACATCACCGGGGTTCGACTGGGTCTGACCTTTAACAACACCCAGTACACTCACTATAAAAGCCACTGCATCCTCCTGCACATGCATTATCGTTTTAATAAGCTCTCATACCGTTCATCCAGACATGCGTCATCACTGTGTCTATACAGTTGGATGTTTCTGTTAATTTAAAGTAAAATACACTGATGTATGTGAAAACACACACACACACACACACGCACACACACAAAGCTTCTTCTTTCTCAATCCTTTCTGCGTATTATCCCACTCTCCGTGTCCTGAGCTCTGTGGAAATCCAGCTCCAGGAATGCTTCAGAAAATCCAACTTTTCTCGCTCAGAGCTGGGGGGAGCTTGTGGTAAACTTTTCCAGCTGACTAACCTGAGACGGCTCAAGATTAGCCAGCATCCAAAAGACAAGCTCCTTGTGCCACACAGGTTCTGTGCGGATGATCTGAAAGGGAAATTGATTGCTCAGACCTACCAAAGCCTGGATTGTGCTCTGTGTGGGGTTATTAAAAAAATAAAAAGGGGGTGGGGGGGCATTGAAGGAGAACGGTTGACCACTGTGGCTGCGATTTCACCGTTATAAATAAAACAGATCAATAAACCTGGAAATGTTACAGAAGGAGATACCAGTATGTTTTATTCAAGTCAAGTCCATCCTCTCTTGTTTGTTTGTTTGTTTAAATTGTATGCATTGCTTGCTGTTTTTCGTTGCTCCCGTTTCATATTTGTTTACTTTCGACATGAGTCACGGAATGGTTTAACCGCATGTTTCTTTTCTGTCCTTTTTTTTCATTTCTCCTGTGTATTCACACACCTCACCTGCCCTTTATGTTCTTTCCTCTTCTCCTGGTGGTTGTTTGGTTTGCTACACTTTCCTTTCTCGCTTTATCAATGTGCCCGTGTGTTTGTTCTGCTTCGCTTTCTTCTCTCCGTATCGTTCTCACGCTGTGTCCGCTAACTCCAGCCTGTCAGAAAGTTCTGCGTACCGCCTCAGTCCCCAGACTTGTCGCAGTCCCCCAACGCGAGCCCCTGCCCGTCCCCCGAGCCCGCCCCCATTCGCACAGAGCCTCGTATCTCCACCCCCAACTCGCTGGCGCCGAACAGCGAGCCCCTGTCGGCGGCGCTCAACAAGACGCAGACGCTCCCGGCCAAGCCCAGAGTCGTCCCCAAGCCCCTCCAAGCCACGCGGTCCAACCCGCTGCCCGAAACCTCAGAACCAGCATCCGCGGCCAAATCGGAGCCGTCCAGTCCCTGCCAGCTTCCACCGCAGCCCCCCTCCGCCAGCGTGCCCCCCACCCCCACATCCCCATCCTCCCCCTTTTTTACCCCATCCTCCATCTCCAGTGCTCCCATCCAAAACAGCCCCCAGGTGCGGCGCTCCCATTTCGCCGCCAACCCCCAGCTCTCTGTGCCCTTCAAGCCGGTGGTGCCGCTGTCGCCCATCCGGCTGCACCACTTTCACCCCGTGGCTCCGCTGCCTTCTTCCTTCACTGACCACCCGCCCAAATCTATCCCCCTAATACAGGTTACCCCTCACCCCTCCCCTCGAGGTAGCCCCCTCCCTACCCCAAAGGGCACCCCGGTCCACACTCCCAAGGACAGCCCGGCTGGGACCCCCACCCCGACGCCGCCCCCCAGCCCGTCCATCGGTGGCATGCCGTGGAGGACGCGCCTCAACTCCATCAAAAACAGCTTCCTGGGCTCGCCACGCTTCCACCGCAGGAAACTCCAAGGTACTGACACTAAAAACAGACTTTTTTAGTAAACCAGTTTAATTTAACCTTTCGAAAAGCAATCTCAAACCCTTCCACCTTTCTCTGACCTTTGACCTTTGCCTCCACAGTTCCCACACAAGAGGAGATGTCCAGCCTCACACCCGAGTCTTCCCCAGAGTGAGTAACCGCCGCTATCATAACTATGCATAACCTGTCAGCCCCTCAGTTATTGGCTCAAACAGGCGGCGCTCTTGATAGCGTGATGTTTTGGAAAAGTGTTAACACCCGTGAATGTTTGATTTGTGCCTGCCGAGTTCCCTGTAATGACCTCGGGTCTGGTCTGGGCTGGGGAAGCAGCACCGTAACAGGAGGTATTGGGCTGGTTATGAGGGAGGGAAGGCAGCCTGTGTGATGTTGCTGAGCTCCCAGGGGCCTGATAACTCAAGGTTTGGCCCAGATATGCCTGTTTGGTTCGCTGGCTCTCTGTCTTGGCCATTTCCACCTGGCTGGGAAGAACATCCTGGCTGGAAGGAGTCGGAGAGTTGGCTGGGAAAGACCTTCTCTTACCTGCTGTAGCCTCGATCACACACACACACACACACACACTGTAACCAGCTTGCTGCAGGACAATACGCCCCTTAACGTCGCTATATTACATAACATTATGGTATTTATTATTTATTGGGGAATGTTTCTCTTTTGAGTCTTGCAAATCCATCAGCATTTTCAGGAATCTCATGAAATATTAATTGGCCACAAATAACAGGAGTCCATATTGGCTTATTAGTGGGTGCAGGCAGGTCCACCTGGGCCAGCGGGGAATCCATCTACCTCGATCCCTTCTGGACCTACGGTTCTGTTCACAGGCTCAGTTATCTATTTCTCACACACACACACATTACATGAGTATACACACACACACAGGAGGTGAAGTGTCGGAAAAACTTTTCCTCCCATGCATAGTTTTAGCTTGTTTCCCTCAGGGTATCCTCCGTTTGCTCCTTTCCATTTCCCCAGAGCTGCAGAGAGAGAGAGGGGGGTTCTTCACCAGCTCTCTCTCTTTCATTTTATTTAATGGATAGATGGTTAGAAGGATGGATGGATGGATTTTGACAAGGAAGCGAAAAAAGGGTGGAAGGAAGACAACAAACGCTTGGAATTTACAGCAGTTAACTTTTCTTCTTTTTTCTCTCTCCTCCACAGACTTGCCAAAAAATCCTGGTTTGGTAACTTCATCAACCTCGAAAAAGAGGAGCAGATCTTCATCGTCATCAGAGACAAGCCTCTCAGCTCCATCAAGGCAGACATCGTTCAAGCCTTCCTCTCGGTACAAACTCACTTCCTCGCACTCTATCCTCGCCTCCGCTCCCGTCTGATCCCTGCGTCCCGACTTTCCCCCGTTAATCTGAATATTCCAGCAGCAGCGGTGGTTCTCTACGCTGGGAGCTGGGGTCTTTCTGACTGCTTGCTAACATGCCCCTGATTTATGTAGCAATTCCGTAAACTGCTTGTGTTCAGTGCTTCTATTTTCTCTCCGACTGCCGACTCACTTGAGGTCAATAGAAAATCAACAGAGAGCATTGATCATTAGCATATAGATGCTTTGCCCTCGATACCGTTTATTGAGCACGCCCGTGTGTTTGTGTGTATATTTAGATGCGTAGTGGGAGAAATCGTACGCCCACATTAGAATGCACCCCCCCAATGCTGAGATACAATCTGCACTATTTCTCAAATAAGGATGTAGGAACGCAGGTAACATCAGGGTTTCCCAGGGAGCACGGCGGAGTCCGTATCGTCAAACGCTCAGCGGTGGTAGTTGATATTCAGGCAACATAATTGAACAAAACCTATCCTCGCCCCAGGTACATTTAACAAAGTCTAAGTAAATGCAAACTCTGCCGGCACGGGTCAATGTCAAATCTGTTTCCACATCCCTGGAGGTAGCTACCCCCACTCTCTGGGTTACACTAGCTGGTATTCCAGACAGGAGATTGGCACCTGAATCAGTGGAATTATACCTCTCAGCACACTCACATTAATGGAATGTCAAACCCTCTCCAGCACTATGGCGAAACGTAACTATTTCCGAGTTCACCTGTTCATTGGGCATACAAATTCATTTTGGGTGGGAGGCTGCAATGTTGTTGGATGACTCAAGATTACATTAGCTTAAGTCTCCCCCGGCATGCATGGGTACTCCCCGAGGCATTAATCTCCTTAGAGTTTCAACTGTGACTGCGGAGGGTATTTTAATGAGGGTTTATTCACCTTGTCATTTGCAGGGTGTGGGAGAAAAATTAAACATCAATGCTCCCTATGTATAATCCCATTACTTGCCTCCTTTTATCACCTTTTTTTTATTCACATCTCTGGCTCTACGTCCATTCTGCTCACTCCTCCAGATTCCCAGCCTGAGCCACAGTGTGATCTCCCAGACCAGTTTCCGAGCAGAGTACAAGTCCACAGCCGGCCCGACAGTCTTCCAGAAGCCGGTGAAATTCCAGGTGGATATCACCTACACGGAGAGCACAGCTGCCACCAAGGAGAACGGCATCTACTCTGTCACCTTCACCCTGCTCTCAGGTCAGGACGCGCCGAGTTTCACCCTCATTTTCTCTCCCCGATTCTCCTGCACGCATCGGGCACAAAGCAGAGTTCGCACTGAACAAGTCACCGGTCACAAAGCGGTCCAGCTGCAGACCTCAGGTGTCCTCGCTCGGAACGAGAATGTATCTTTTGTGGAAATAAAATTCAAGGTGCACAGCTTTTTTTTTTTGTTGTACTTCAATAAAGCAAAGTGCCTTGAATTTAGGGGGGGAATTGATTCCTTCCAGGACCTTTCTGTTGTGAGATCACAGACATAGAATGAATAACCAGTCTTCCATCTCACCAGGCTGGAAAGGCATCGCTTACACGTCAAGTGGGATCTGGTCACACTCCAAACTACTAAAATCTAATCAGCCAACAAATAAGTTTTGCTTCCAGATCAGGTTCAGGTTCAGGTTCAGGTTACTTTATTCGTACCCGTAGGTAAACTTGTGTTGCAGTTTAAAAGTGGGCTTCCGTCACACAGTTAGGACAACACATGCACACACACACAAAAAAAATGTGGGTGTATTCAAACTCACTGGTAAAAAAAAAAATGATTTTCAAAGTTCTTGCGTTCCTGGATGCTTGATAAGATTTCCCCCCAAAAAACTCCCTGAGCGTAACGAAATGAGGCCTGGCTATGCGAGATTGCATGCTATGCGATCATGTGTGCAAGCTCAGTCTCGCAGAAACACATGCATGCTTTCTTTGCCTCTCTCTCTCTCTCTTTCTCTATCTCTCTCTCTCTCTGGTAGGGGGCACCTTTGAGCTGAATGGGGTGTAATGGTAGCACTTTGGAGCCTGCTAGTTTTTCTATGTCACACACTGTACACAGCAGGTATAAAGCAGGAGTTTACAGTAACACTCCTCGCTCGCCTCCTTTATCATCTCAGGCTCTCTGCTGCTTCAACCAGCTCACATTTCTCACACCCCGACTTCTCCCTTCCTCCTCTCTTAACTAACCCATCTCCATATTTTCTGTGCTGCTACCTCGGGATCAACGCCGCCACCAATATTCCCTGTTTGTTGTGCCCGTGTTTAGGACCCAGTCGGCGCTTTAAGCGAGTAGTGGAGACGATTCAGAGCCAGTTGTTAAGCACACATGACCAGCCAGGGGTCCAACAGCTGTCTGGTGAGTAGTAAACTCCTCTTTTTGAAGGAAAAAATCTCGAAAATCTTATCCAAAACCTCTCCACCCTGACTCCCACCGCCTCATCCGCCCATCCCACCACCAGCACCACACGAACCACTCCCACCGCTGACACTGAGCTAATCCTCCCCCCCCCCCACCACCATGCTTGATCTCCCCGAGCGGCTCTCCAGTTCTCCAAACCGCTTCCTTTGCATGCCCGTTCCCTCGCCGCCATGAAAGGGTGGGAGTTGCTCTGAAAGCGCCGAGCGCGGGTCAAATGTTGTTTGGTTGCCCCGGCGGTGAAGATTAGAGCAGAGGTAGGGTGAGCTGATTTGCATTCTGTTACTCCTACTTCCAAGACTGATCGTCGGGAGCTTGTCACCATGGCAACACCGCTGCACCTCAACGCACTCCCACAATGCAACGCATCGCATAGTGACACCACACCTGACAAGCACTCTGTTTCCTTCTCTCTCTCCTTCTGGATGCTTGTACTATAGGACCCCCCTCCCCCCGGTTTACCCCCCTGTCCACCAGACGCTTCTTGCGGCGAGGAGATCAAAACACCTCGATCACCTCCGAGCCGTTCAGCTGTGAACTTCGTGGCGTTATTAAAGTCTTCTTCCGTCTTCTCATTAGTCGTAGGCACCGGACGAACATAAGCACGTTCTTATCCTCCATCCTGTTCGCTCAATGCTCATTTATCTGGATGACAAAAAGGACAAGAAGAAAGAAACAGTGGCTCTACTCCTCCCCATCTGTTCTCAGCATGTCCTTCCTTGTGAATCACTGCTCTGTCTCCGTCGCCATCATCTTGACAACACCCCCATCTGCTGGTCACATAGGGGAACTACACCAGCCTGTAATCGCCTGGATGTCTCATCTCGTGTGTGTTTGTGTCGTTATCCTTTGAAACCCGATGATGTCTGTCGATAGCCAACATACAGCATGTATGCTACGTTATTACACCAGAAGTGTGAGCTGTTTCTCTGCTCTGTGTCTTTTAAATGAATAGCAGTCATCACATTGTGATTATCTTACCTCAGTAAGTTTCTAAGTTATTTCTGACCTTTCATATTATGGAGCAAATTAACAGACTGGGGCGTGGGAAGGTTATTATTACTCTAAATTATATTATATTAGGTTTAAACGGCCGCTGTCGGCAAAGATGTGCCACGTGTAATTTATATATATATATATATATATAATTTGTGAGCCATTTAACAATAGAGGATACTGCGGTTATGATACGCTATCTGAGCTGATACTTTTAGTTTGAAAAGTAATTTCTTTTTGACCAAGGTCAGTCTAAATGAATTTCATGTCTTCACACTCTTAGAGTATCTCACACCTGAATGTGAATCTTAAAACAGGTTACCAGTAATTGAAAGCAACGTTCAACTGGATGCCCTCCACCTCCCTCACATCCGTCTGACCTCCTGACACACTTTTGGTGCTCCCTGACCGCAGGGCATTTAAAAAAAAAAAACCCAGCGGCTGTAATTAAGAATAAAAATGGCTTTGCATACCAATGTGTGTCAAACAAAAGGCTCCATCTAATCTTGGTCCTTACCTCCCCCTCCCCCATCAATCATCGTTAACAGAAGCATACCTGGGAGCCCAGTTTAGGAAGACAATAGGAGGGCGTGGAACCATAAAAAAGTGGAGGCGAACGTCGGGGAGCCGTTCGTTTAGAGGGTGCTGTCTGTTTCAGAGAGCAGCCGACATCATTAAGATTCATGACTTTCCTGCCATTTTGGGGGGAAAACGTGGAGATTTGGGTGGAGTGAAGGGACTAAATGTGGAAAGTGTTCACGCATGAGAAAAGGGAAGGGGAACATTAGGGAGAAGTTGGCTGCAGCCGTTCTCCAGCAGGATAATGGAGCAGGCGAAGCCAACTGTGGCACACACACACACACACACACACACACACACACGAGACAAGTACGACAACAAAAAGACATTCACTCATTCGTGATTAGAGGAAGTTTGCTGACTCGCCACTACCAGTCTTCACTCTGGCAGCGTGTGCATGTTGTCAGGCTGAGAAATTCCACTTTCCAGCAGCCTTTTATTATTAAGTGCTGATACACAGACGCTCTGCCTGTTTTACACTGACGCTGTCACCGTTCATTTGTCGGCCCGCAAGACGATTGTGCAAATGGATCTACCGCCAACTTTTCAGAATGAGTCCCGTTTTGCGTCTGATAGTTCCCCGAGTTTTTCGCCATTAAGAAAAAAAAAGAAGATTGACTCCATTATCTGCTCCATTTCACATGTTCGGTGTCCTTGCTGCTCCACCTACCTGCAGTGGGACCCTTGAGGCCCTGCAGAAAGAGCGAGCCTGTTTAGCTGAAGATCATTTGCATGCATACTATCAAACACACACACACATATCTTTCCCTGCGAGTGTGCACGCAGCAGTTAGAAAGTTCCCGAACTTGTGTTATTTAGCATATTCACCCATTTTATTCAGCACACAGCAGGAGTCAGACATTTTCTTTACTTCAAAGAGTTGGCACAATGATAACGCAGCCACCAGGCCTGTTTGATGTCTTTGGCCAGGTTTTTTAAAATTTTTTATCATTAATACGCTGCAGTGAGGAAAACTCCGAACTCAAGTTTAGAACCGTGTTGATCAAAGGTTGTCTCTTTTCCTCCAGGCAGACTTAAGCCCCAAACATTACTGCGTTAGATGCGCCTCGCTTGGTCACAGTAGCATCGAGACGGATGGCCGTCCGAGTAACGGACGTCTGCACAAACCCCACGTTAGGTCTGGGGAACAAAAAGCAGAGGAGACACTGATCCTTCATCGTCAAGGGCGATGACGTCTTGTGAGTGTTGTTCTTGTCCTCCTTTCATCATCTCGGGCAGATGATGAAAGGAGGACAAGAACAGCCGGATCTTCTTGGGCACAGCCTCACACACACCACCTTCCTCTTCCTGCATCTCACAGTTTAAAGAAGCTTAATCACGTATCAGCTTTAATTTCTAGTTTTAGATTGAATTGTGTTTTCTTGGTTGTGTATGTATATGCATGGTTTATGGCTGCTCCAGCAGTTGTCATCTCCGCTGTGTCCGTCAGTCCTCGCCTGTGCTTGCTCTGTCTTACGTCCTGTAGACCCCATTGTTCATTCGTTTGTTTGTTCTCTTTCTTCTCTCTTTTTGTCCCTTTTCCCCCCCCTTCCCTCCCGTCTGTGTACCTAGGCAGCCCATTGAGTAACTTCTTTGACGTAATAAAACAACTTTTTTCAGACGAGAAGAACGGACAGGTGCCCTACCCGTCCGGCACGCCCACCAAGCACTGCCCCGCGCACGTCCGGAGACACGAGCCTGAACACAATGACACCAAATGCCCCGCGGCGGGCCGAGACCGAGCCCGCTTGTCGCCCGTGGCGTCTTTGGGGATGCAGGAGGAGTCTTAAACCGAGACGCCGTGTAGTCGAGCCCATCACTGTAAGCCAGTGGGCACGGAGAGAGAATATATGTGTACATAGCTAGGTGTACATAATCATTTATGGACATTCTTTTTGTATAAAAAGACTTTATATAGATAGAAATATATTAAGAGAATCAGAATGATATTTTACAATCAGCATACTGCACCTACAACACACACACTCATATCCTTCCACCCCCCTTTGTCATTACCCCTCAGCATCCACCCCATCATCACCCCAACCATCTAAATGCCAGTAGCTCTGTTTTCTCGCTCCCTTGCTGATAACCTGTGTGATGACCTGACTTGTTTCTGATACTAGGAATTATCCAGAAAACCTATTAAGCCCCTTCTCCATCTCCCTGCTCCGCCTGCCTTCCCTCGACCACCCTACACCCCCCCGCGAGCGTGCCGAGAGAGACGGACATTTGTGACGGAGGACTGTTTTTTAGAGGTGCGCTGAAAGGGGGGTGGGGGGGTTACCATGGAAACAGACCCCTTCTTGCAGACTTCTACCTTCATCTCCCTCTGCGCCCCTTCTCCACCTCTGACAGCCATCAGTAGAAGTAGGTGAAAATACCTTTTTGTGTGCCCCTGCTTCCCCACCCCCCTAACAAACACACACATGCACAACTAGTCCACACACTGAAACAAGAACGCACACTCCCCCCCCCCCCCCCCCCTTCCCTTTCCTTTCAAGGAGCATTCATCATCCAGAAACGAGCATTTTACAACAAAGAAAGACACGACATACACAAAACATGTACATGCATACGTGCACAGGTCCAGTATGCACGAAATACTCTGGGATGTATTAACAACGACAAAAAGAAGACACGCAGGAAGTGACTGATTCCGAGGAGGAGAGAAGGGGGAGGAGGTTTTTGTGGAACGCCCAAAACAGCCGACGCGGATGCTTGCCGGATTGTATTTGTTTGCTTTTTAATGTACTTTCTTTGTGAAGAACTGGGTTTAAAAATACTTACTGACTTTATTAGACTTAATACTATTGCTGCAAATGGACTGGAATTGTGATTTCAGAGAGGAGCTGGGTGTGAGCAGAACAGGGCAGAGGGGGAGATGATATGATAGTTATAGGGTCGGGGGGCGGGACGTGGGTGGGTATTTGGGGGATTTAAAATGAATGATCTATTCTGTTGTACAGACTGATATCATTTCTTATGTATAAAAAAAATGAAAATGTCTAGTTGTGACACTACGTTTAGATACCATCGGGTCAGGTTGGTAAACCTGCCACATACTGTTCTTTTAAGTTCTCCAGTGTATTTTTGTTACACGATCATTTGTGTCTGATTGACCTAAATGATGATCCAGACATTCCTGTTTGTGTTATCTGCAGCACTTTGTCTTTTGGTTTTCCATTTATACCTCTCTCTTAGTCTCACTTACCAGCAGTAGAAGTAGAGGAACAAAAAAAAAAAAAAAATGATGATGATGTGACAAATGCAATTGTGGATATTTTTGTATTTCTCTCCTTATTTATTCATGTTTGTTTCATCTCACTGTTTGATTTCCTAATTTATTATAACTTGGCTATTTATATGAACAAAGCTGTTAGGTCAGTTGAATGTTATTTATTACCCTCTTGTGTGTTTGTAAATGGGGCAACATTTGAAGAAAAAATTAACTTTTTCTTTATTTTGGTCTGCATTTAACAGAATTCTGTGAACATCGACGAGGCACAAATTCTCTTTCCCCCTCTCCCGACCTCTCCGAAGAGGGGAAGAGAACTTGTGGGAACTCTTGGAGAAAAAAAATAATTTACCAGTAATTTAAGAATGTAGACTTAGCCTCTTTTTGGAGAGGGAATATGCTCTTCTATTGATATTTGTCAGTTTCATATTATTGTGCGTGTAGGCCAGGACTGGGGACAAGAACACTAGATCCCAATCTACTTCTTCTCTTTGTAAATATACAGACAAACCGTGGGGGTTGATTGTCTTCTCAACCGTGCTGGGGATTCCTGCTCTATGCTTTTAGCTTGTAGTGCTGTGTGCATGTCAAACATGAGCTTTTCTTTGCATGGCTTTAGTGTTCATGTTCCATGCCAAACTCACCCCTTCTCTCAGCCTTCATCGATTCTCTCTCCACAAAACTACCTTTTTAACGTTTTAAATTTCCCCCTCTCTCTCTCCCGCTACTTCTTACCCTCTCTGCTTTTATTTCTGGCCTTCTTCTTTCTCTTTTTTTAATCGTTCCCTCGCTCCTGCTAATCTTTCCCATCCTCCTCCTCCTCGTATCTCGTGCACAAAGTTTTTTGAACGATGCTTCCTTTACTCTGTACCTCTCTCTGGAAGGCTTGGAGGTCTGGGCTCTCTCTCTACGTGGTGGTAGAAGAGACACAGTGAGGGGATATCAGTACACAAACACAAAGCAATACCCTGTCGTTCAACCTCCTTTTTTGTTTTCTACAATGGTAAGCTAGCAGCACCAAGGACATCTGATAATGGTCTTTTGACAGAGCAGGAACAAAACTGACTGATGTAATCCCCATATCAAATAACTGTGAGCATCTACAGTGCTGAAACAAATAAACTCATTAAGTTATGGTGTCTTTGTTCTCCTTATTTGTGCCTGTACGTTTGGGATACGTTTGGACTAAACAACCACAGTGTTTTATAAGCATGTGGACAGGGTTTCAATACTTAAAGATATGACGTGATACACAATGCTTTATACGTCCATGCCAAAGAGTTCTGGGCTACATAGCACATACTAATTACCATAACGTTTGCCAGTTATGAAAACGCACAGTGTAGACTATATATTCTATAGACTTTTTTATTTTTTATTTGACTTTTTATTATCATTACTTTTTTTCTACATATTTTGGCATACTATACTTTGACTTTTTTTTACTTTTTTCATGACTTTTCAACACTGTTTTCAACATACTAAAATATTACCTTTTAAGACTTTTTTCGACATACTATGAGATTACTTTTTTCATGACTTTCTTTGACAGACTTTTTCAGGTATTTTTTAAACATACTTCATTACTTTTTTAATTCCTTTATTCGACATAGTAAAATATTACTTTTTTCATGACTTTTCAACAAACTTTTTTCGACATTCTATAAAATTACTTTTTTCAGGCCTTTTTTTGACAGACTTTTTTCAGATATTTTTTCGACAGACTTTTTTTAGATATTTTTTTTACAGACTTTTTTCAGATATTTTTTCGACAGACTTTTTTCAGATATATTTTTTGACAGACTTTTTTCAGATATTTTTTCTACATACTACATTACTTTTTAAGTTTTTTTCGACATACTAAAATATGACTTTTTTCATAACTTTTTTTTTAAACTTTTTTCATGACTTTTTCCAACATACTATGAAATTACTTTTTCTTTTTTTTTCAACATACTATGAGATGATTTTTTTCATGACTTTTTGCAATATTCTATACCATAAATTTTGCCAATTATGAAAACATACAGTTTAGACTATATATTGAATAGACTTTTTTATTTTTTATTTGACTTTTTACTGTCATTACTTTTTTTCTACATATTTTGGCATACTATACTTTGACTTTTTTTACTTTTTTCATGACTTTTCAACACTGTTTTCGACATACTAAAATATTACCTTTTAAGACTTTTTTCGACATACTATGAGATTACTTTTTTCATGACTTTCTTCGACAGACTTTTTCAGGTATTTTGTAAACATACTACATTACTTTTTTAATTCCTTTTTTCGACGTACTAAAATATTACTTTTTTCATGACTTTTCGACAAACTTTTTTCGACATTCTATAAAATTACTTTTTTCAGGCCTTTTTTGACAGACTTTTTTCAGATATTTTTTCGACAGACTTTTTTCAGATATATTTTTCGACAGACTTTTTTCAGATATTTTTTCCACATACTAAATTACTTTTTAAGTTTTTTTCGACATTCTAAAATATGACTTTTTTCATAACTTTTTTTAAACTTTTTTCATGACTTTTTCCAACATACTATGAGATTACTTTTTTCTTCTTTTTTTTCTCCGACATACTATGAGATGATTTTTTTCTTGACTTTTTTCAATATTCTATACCATAACTTTTGCCAATTTTGAAAACATACAGTTTAGACTATATATTAAATAGACTTTTTTATTTTTTATTTGACTTTTTACTGTCATTACTTTTTTTCTACATATTTTGGCATACTATACTATGACTTGTTTGCCTTTTTTCATGACTTTTCAACACTGTTTTCAACATACTAAAATATAACCTTTTTTTTAAGACTTTTTTCGACATACTATGAGATTACTTTTTTCATGACTTTCTTCGACAGACTTTTTCAGGTATTTTTTAAACATACTACATTACTTTTTTAATTCCTTTTTTCGACGTACTAAAATATTACTTTTTTCATGACTTTTCGACAAACTTTTTTCGACATTCTATAAAATTACTTTTTTCAGGACTTTTTTGACAGACTTTTTTCAGATATTTTTTCGACAGACTTTTTTCAGATATATTTTTCGACAGACTTTTTTCAGATATTTTTTCCACATACTACATTACTTTTTAAGTTTTTTTCGACATTCTAAAATATGACTTTTTTCATAACTTTTTTAAAACTTTTTTCATGACTTTTTCCAACATACTATGAGATTACTTTTTTCTTCTTTTTTATCCGACATACTATGAGATGATTTTTTTCTTGACTTTTTTCAATATTCTATACCATAACTTTTGCCAATTTTGAAAACATACAGTTTAGACTATATATTCAATAGACTTTTTTTATTTTTTACTTGACTTTTTACTGTCATTACTTTTTTTCTACATATTTTGGCATACTATACTATGACTTGTTTGCCTTTTTTCATGACTTTTCAACACTGTTTTCAACATACTAAAATATTACCTTTTTTAAAGACTTTTTTCGACATACTATGAGATTACTTTTTTCATGACTTTCTTCAACAGACTTTTTCAGGTATTTTTTAAACATACTACATTCCTTTTTTAATTCCTTTTTTCGACGTACTAAAATATTACTTTTTTCATGACTTTTCGACAAACTTTTTTCGACATTCTATAAAATTACTTTTTTCAGGACTTTTTTGACAGACTTTTTTCAGATATTTTTTCGACATTCTTTTTTCAGATATATTTTTCGACAGACTTTTTTCAGATATTTTTTCCACATACTACATTACTTTTTAAGTTTTTTTCGACATTCTAAAATATGACTTTTTTCATAACTTTTTTAAAACTTTTTTCATGACTTTTTCCAACATACTATGAGATTACTTTTTTCTTCTTTTTTATCCGACATACTATGAGATGATTTTTTTCTTGACTTTTTTCAATATTCTATACCATAACTTTTGCCAATTTTGAAAACATACAGTTTAGACTATATATTCAATAGACTTTTTTATTTTTTACTTGACTTTTTACTGTCATTACTTTTTTTCTACATATTTTGGCATACTATACTATGACTTGTTTGCCTTTTTTCATGACTTTTCAACACTGTTTTCAACATACTAAAATATTACCTTTTTTAAAGACTTTTTTCGACATACTATGAGATTACTTTTTTCATGACTTTCTTCAACAGACTTTTTCAGGTATTTTTTAAACATACTACATTCCTTTTTTAATTCCTTTTTTCGACATACTAAAATATTACTTTTTTCATGACTTTTCGACAAACTTTTTTCAACATTCTATAAAATTACTTTTTTCAGGACTTTTTTTGACAGACTTTTTTCAGATATTTTTTCGACAGACTTTTTTTAGATATTTTTCGACAGACTTTTTTCAGATATTTTTTCGACATACTACATTACTTTTTAAGTTTTTTTCGACATACTAAAACATGACTTTTTTCATAACTTTTTTTTTACTTTTTTCATGACTTTTTCCAACATACTATGAAATTACTTTTTTCTTTTTTTTTTCAACATACTATGAGATGATTTTTTTTCATGACTTTTTGCAATATTCTATACCATAACTTTTGCCAATTATGAAAACATACAGTTTAGACTATATATTCAATAGACTTTTTTATTTTTTATTTGACTTTTTACTGTCATTACTTTTTTTCTACATATTTTGGCATACTATACTTTGACTTTTTTTTACTTTTTTCATGACTTTTCAACACTGTTTTCAACATACTAAAATATTACCTTTTAAGACTTTTTTCGACATACTATGAGATTACTTTTTTCATGACTTTCTTCGACAGACTTTTTTCAGATATTTTTTCGACAGACTTTTTTCAGATATTTTTTCGACAGACTTTTTTAAAATATTTTTTCGACAGACTTTTTTCAGATATTTTTTCGACATACTACATTACTTTTTAAGTTTTTTTCGACATATTAAAACATGACTTTTTTCATAACTTTTTTTAAACTTTTTTCATGACTTTTTCCAACATACTATGAGATTACTTTTTTCTTCTTTTTTATCCGACATACTATGAGATGATTTTTTTCTTGACTTTTTTCAATATTCTATACCATAACTTTTGCCAATTTTGAAAACATACAGTTTAGACTATATTTTCAATAGACTTTTTTATTTTTTATTTGACTTTTTACTGTCATTACTTTTTTTCTACATATTTTGGCATACTATACTATGACTTGTTTGCCTTTTTTCATGACTTTTCAACACTGTTTTCAACATACTAAAATATTACCTTTTTTAAAGACTTTTTTCGACATACTATGAGATTACTTTTTTCATGACTTTCTTCAACAGACTTTTTCAGGTATTTTTTAAACATACTACATTACTTTTTTAATTCCTTTTTTCGACATACTAAAATATTACTTTTTTCATGACTTTTCGACAAACTTTTTTCAACATTCTATAAAATTACTTTTTTCAGGACTTTTTTTGACAGACTTTTTTCAGATATTTTTTCGACAGACTTTTTTCAGATATTTTTTCGACAGACTTTTTTTAGATATTTTTCGACAGACTTTTTTCAGATATTTTTTCGACATACTACATTACTTTTTAAGTTTTTTTCGACATACTAAAACATGACTTTTTTCATAACTTTTTTTTTACTTTTTTCATGACTTTTTCCAACATACTATGAAATTACTTTTTTCTTTTTTTTTTCAACATACTATGAGATGATTTTTTTCATGACTTTTTGCAATATTCTATACCATAACTTTTGCCAATTATGAAAACATACAGTTTAGACTATATATTCAATAGACTTTTTTATTTTTTATTTGACTTTTTACTGTCATTACTTTTTTTCTACATATTTTGGCATACTATACTTTGACTTTTTTTACTTTTTTCATGACTTTTCAACACTGTTTTCAACATACTAAAATATTACCTTTTAAGACTTTTTTCGACATACTATGAGATTACTTTTTTCATGACTTTCTTCGACAGACTTTTTTCAGATATTTTTTCGACAGACTTTTTTCAGATATTTTTTCGACAGACTTTTTTAAAATATTTTTTCGACAGACTTTTTTCAGATATTTTTTCGACATACTACATTACTTTTTAAGTTTTTTTCGACATATTAAAACATGACTTTTTTCATAACTTTTTTTAAACTTTTTTCATGACTTTTTCCAACATACTATGAGATTACTTTTTTCTTCTTTTTTATCCGACATACTATGAGATGATTTTTTTCTTGACTTTTTTCAATATTCTATACCATAACTTTTGCCAATTTTGAAAACATACAGTTTAGACTATATTTTCAATAGACTTTTTTATTTTTTATTTGACTTTTTACTGTCATTACTTTTTTTCTACATATTTTGGCATACTATACTATGACTTGTTTGCCTTTTTTCATGACTTTTCAACACTGTTTTCAACATACTAAAATATTACCTTTTTTAAAGACTTTTTTCGACATACTATGAGATTACTTTTTTCATGACTTTCTTCAACAGACTTTTTCAGGTATTTTTTAAACATACTACATTACTTTTTTAATTCCTTTTTTCGACATACTAAAATATTACTTTTTTCATGACTTTTCGACAAACTTTTTTCAACATTCTATAAAATTACTTTTTTCAGGACTTTTTTTGACAGACTTTTTTCAGATATTTTTTCGACAGACTTTTTTCAGATATTTTTTCGACAGACTTTTTTTAGATATTTTTCGACAGACTTTTTTCAGATATTTTTTCGACATACTACATTACTTTTTAAGTTTTTTTCGACATACTAAAACATGACTTTTTTCATAACTTTTTTTTTACTTTTTTCATGACTTTTTCCAACATACTATGAAATTACTTTTTTCTTTTTTTTTTCAACATACTATGAGATGATTTTTTTCATGACTTTTTGCAATATTCTATACCATAACTTTTGCCAATTATGAAAACATACAGTTTAGACTATATATTCAATAGACTTTTTTATTTTTTATTTGACTTTTTACTGTCATTACTTTTTTTCTACATATTTTGGCATACTATACTTTGACTTTTTTTACTTTTTTCATGACTTTTCAACACTGTTTTCAACATACTAAAATATTACCTTTTAAGACTTTTTTCGACATACTATGAGATTACTTTTTTCATGACTTTCTTCGACAGACTTTTTCAGGTATTTTTTAAACATACTTCATTACTTTTTTAATTCCTTTATTCGGCCTTAGTAAAATATTACTTTTTTCATGACTTTTCGACAAACTTTTTTCGACATTCTATAAAATTACTTTTTCAGGCATTTTTTTGACAGACTTTTTTCAGATATATTTTTCGACAGACTTTTTTCAGATATTTTTTCGACATACTACATTACTTTTTAAGTTTTTTTCGACATACTAAAATATGACTTTTTTCATAACTTTTTTTTTTACTTTTTTCATGACTTTTTCCAACATACTATGAGATTACTTTTTTCTTCTTTTTTTTCCCGACATACTATGAGATGATTTTTTTTTTACTTTTTTCAATATTCTATACCATAACTTTTGCCAATTTTGAAAACATACAGTTTAGACTATATATTCAATAGACTTTTTTATTTTTTATTTGACTTTTTACTGTCATTACTTTTTTTCTACATATTTTGGCATACTATACTATGACTTGTTTGCCTTTTTTCATGACTTTTCAACACTGTTTTCAACATACTAAAATATGACCTTTTTTTTAAGACTTTTCGACATACTATGAGATTACTTTTTTCATGACTTTCTTCGACAGACTTTTTCAGGTATTTTTTTAAACATACTACATTACTTTTTTAATTCCTTTTTTTGACGTACTAAAATATTACTTTTTTCATGACTTTTCGACAAACTTTTTTCGACATTCTATAAAATTACTTTTTTCAGGACTTTTTTTGACAGACTTTTTTCAGATATTTTTTCGACAGACTTTTTTCAGATATATTTTTCGACAGACTTTTTTAAAATATTTTTTCGACAGACTTTTTTCAGATATTTTTTCGACATACTACATTACTTTTTAAGTTTTTTTCGACATATTAAACATGACTTTTTTCATAACTTTTTTTTTACTTTTTTCATGACTTTTCAACACTGTTTTCAACATACTAAAATATTACCTTTTTTTAAGGCTTTTTTCGACATACTATGAGATTACTTTTTTCATGACTTTCTCCGACAGACTTTTTCAGGTATTTTTTAAACATACTTAATTTCTTTTTTAATTCCTTTTTTCGACATACTTAAATACTACTTTTTTCATGACTTTTCGACAAACTTTTTTCGACATTCTATAAAATTAATTTTTTCAGGACTTTTTCTGACAGACATTTTTCAGATATTTTTTCGACAGACTTTTTTCAGATATTTTTCGACACACTTTTTTCAGATATTTTTTCCACATACTACATTACTTTTTAAGTTTTTTTCGACATTCTAAAATATGACTTTTTTAAAACTTTTTTCATGAATTTTTCCAACATACTATGAGATTACTTTTTTCTTCTTTTTTTTCTCGACATACTATGAGATGGTTTTTTTCATGACTTTTTTCAATATTCTATACCATAACTTTTTTCAAGACTTTTTTCGACAGACTTTTTTCAACATTTTTCCCCCAACATACTATAATATGACTTTTTTGACATACTATAATAATTTATATATTAAAATTATTTTCTGAGCTGATTTTGCCATTTATAATATATATAATACTTTTATATAATACTTAATTTTCATTACTTTTTTCAACATTCATAATATCACTTTTTGCATTACATTTTTGAACATAGAATATATTACTTTTTGCTAATAACTTACACAGTGCTGCCATTTATAATTAAGTTCACAAAGTTATATTATTGTGTATTGATAGACTTGAGTCCATTTCAGAAACATTCATTTTTCATGAATTCTTTGACTCATTTTTAAAACATTGTTATCATTGAAGTAGGAAAGAATTAGGAATGCATGCTGGAATTATAATACATTAGAGTTATAAAGCCTTTTAAATGCATAATGACTTATAAATGTGGTCATGATGCACTATATACATGAGCTTCATATAAAGTGTTCTTGAATTTATTTATTTTATTTTTTTTTATGTACATATGACTTTCATGTTGTGTTTTGTGTCTGGGTTGTTCTGGATTTCAGGTAAGTCTTCATAAAACCCACATATGGCAATGAAATATTTGTGAAAATGACCAACCTTGTTTACCAGGTTTATTACAATATTCAGCATTAAAACAGACTTTATCTATTCCAAATCCCATGTTGGACTCTGCTGTACCTGTATATAAGCATTAAACCTCAGCATACATAAGCTTAATTAACTGTTAAGAGTGTACCTGAAAAACAACAGCTACACGAAAGCAACTTTTCTTCAATAATATTAATAATTTGCTTGGATTAACAACAAAATAAAAAGGGAACACCCCGTTAAATACTCTCACATCTTTTCTCATTAAATACAAAATGTCCATCCCACACTTCAGTAAGTGTTTTGTTTCTCCGGTAATACTTTCTTAAAAATATAAAATAAAAAAACAAACAGTTACATAAAAAGTACATTTGTTAATCCAAAGCTTACATCAATGCTGCAGGTACTGAGTCTACCTATGTCCTCCCATTCTGCATTATTTTCTGGACAGGAAAAAGCCAGATAATAAAGGTGATTCAGTCTATTGTTACTTTCCATAGCTTCAGTCAGAACCAGGAGGGTGCCGTTGATCCCAATCCAATTAGTTATTTTGCCAGTTTTGTCCAGTAGAGGGCAGCAGTGTTTCATAATTCAGAGCTCCCACCTGTTGCATCCATCTGTTGCTTTTCCGTTTAAGCTTCCCGAGCCTTGGAAAAAAAGCATTATATCGTCCAATTTTTCTTCATAAACATGCTGTACACTGCAATCAACGTCAAGATGGTGTGCGGGGCACAAAATGTGAAACGCTGAATCATCCACGCAGCGAAGCTTAACTGCTGATCTGCGTGGCAGAGTCAAAGCACTGTGGAAGTTGCTCGTTACCAGAGATAGGATCAGGTGTTACTAAGAAAACATCTGTACTTAAACCATTTGAACAGCATCTTTAACATCTGATCCTGTGTCAGTGATAAGATGAAACTTCTGCTTCATTCTTATATCTGTCCTCTCTCTCGTCAGCAGCTGTCCTCTTGTTCTTAGACCCGGGAGGTGACGCAGAGAGAGCGTAGGCGTTGTGCCAGGGTAGCCTCCAGCTCCTCCAGAGGGGATTCTCCGCGGCTGTGAGCCAACGTGGAAGTGGAGTTGTTCCCTTGTCGGACCGCGGGGGGTCCCAACAGCAGGCTCCTGAAGCCCTCCCTCTCCAGTAGAGCAGGCATCTGCTGCAAGAAGTAACCTTCACAGAATGAGCTCAGCTCCACGGCGCCATGGGCCTGAGAAAAGAATGGACAACGTGAAGTCTTTGCCTCATTATAACTTAAACATGTAAAGAAAGAGAAATTAATTGAAGACATTTGTCATCGAGCAGTAAATGAGATTTTTTTACCAATTGATGTGTGAAATTAGAATGCTCTCACTTATACTGCAGGGATATAGTTTGTATTCATGCATTTTCTTTGATGAGTCACCATAGTTCAGCACAGATTGTCTGTATAATAAAGCGTGCTTTTCTTAAAGTTCACATAATTGCACAATGTGAATCGGTGTGCGTGTTACCTTGGCTGTCTTATAGATGCCGACTGCATTATCCAGGGTAATGAACTGAGAGCAGATGAGTTCACAGTGTCTTTGTAGCACTCCCAGCTGGAACAGACTAGCAGCCGACAACAACTGCAGGAGAAATCAAGATGTTTCAGTAACATAAAAAATGCAAAGCGTGGATACAGCAGTAAGGGAACATTCAATTAGTTTGGTTACTAGTTTATGGATTAAGACAGATTCTCACCTCCAGCAAATCAGGCACAATAGTTTTCAGTGACTCTGTTCCTCCACAGTACAGGTATGACATCATCATCTGCAGAGAGATCAAAGGTCTTATTTAGGAAAAAGGTGTTATGTCATCTGTCTCCAGATCATTCTATCAGTCTGGATTCATTGTGTCACTCTAAAACTATGTTATACTAAGAGAAGAATTGATATGTTACCTGGAAAATGCTGTACTTAATGTCACTGATCTCAATCTCCTTGTTGGGGCTTCCATCTGGTCCAGAGCATGCCAGAAGAGACCTGAATCTAAAAGAAAGCAAACATCTTTGTCAAAACCTTTTAGTTGTTTATTTTTTTTAATTAATGACCGCTGTCTTTAAGTGTGTATTATTCTGTCCAGCCTGAACCTGACTGCTCTCACCTGTCAGAAGCTGTGATCAGCAGGACTCTGTGGCCGTAGAACGGCTTCCCTTCCACCACAAACGTCACATCTGACATCTCCTGGTTATTCAGGAAATGAGGGTCTGTAGGAAAACACATCAGTACCTCCTTACAACTGCATTCCCAGGACCACAGGTTTTTAATGAGGTGGAAGTCAGTCTGACCACTAATACACTAATACACCAGCACATTTTAAGCATTAATCTCAAACAATCTGCTTTTTCCCTCACATGTTCCTGTATCTCTAGGAAATTATTTTGTTGGGTGTAAGATCCAGTGAATTGCTGATTATGTACACGGTGTATTACATTGTTTTGATCAACTATTTCATTAGGAGCTTGTTGTGTTTGCATTATGCAGCTTCATCTCTAAACACTGAGCTTTGTGCGTTCACATACACATCGATTATTAACCGTAGTTTCCTTACCCAACTGGGCTGAAAGCGTTGCCTTCATCCCGGGAATGGCTGGAAGAGGTGCTGGGCCAAAACAGTGACTAAAAATAGTCGCCAACTGCTGTATGATGGCATCATTCTGGAGGAGAATGAAATAACAGTCAGGAGGGTTTTATAACCACACATCCAAACTCATGAAGACAAGACAAGCAGACACTCTGAGGTCTGTGTTGGACGGTACCTTGGTGGTACGTAAGATGTTAAACATCAGGGGCAGGCCTATGGTGACCAGCTCCTCGCAGTAGTCCTCCTCTCTGATCGTGGTGAACTCTCTGAGGAGTGAGAGGGTAACTCCTGCCCTGGACTGCTGCTGGGCACAACGCAAAGATTCCAGCCACACGTGTAGTTTCCATGGCACACCTACACCAAAAGACAATAAAGGGTTGTCTGGTTTGCAAGATCACAAATTGAACAGTCAAAGAAAATCTTCTTGACATCTGATAGGTACCCATAGCTCGGAGCTCCATGGTGACATCCAGGTAACCGTGCTCGGCGCTGTAATAGCTGGCCTCTTGCAGAGCCTTCATCCTGGCCTTGCAGAGCCTTGCTATGCCCACCTCTGGCAGGGCCCCGTGGCTGGAGGAAGGGGTGGGGACGGGGGAGAGAGGGAGGAAAGGACAAATCCCGACCTCCTCACCCTCCACCCCCTCGGCTAAGATCTCCTCCAGAGACAGGACATCCTCTTTGACTTGCTGGGGCTGAGTCAGGAGCTTTCTCAGCACGTTCCTGACAAGATAAATGTGAGGAAGAAGCGGGGAAGAAAGAGGACAAAGAAGGGAGGAGGGAAAGAAAGCACGAAAACATTAATATATGTCCGAGCTACGACGCGTACATCCATTTCTGTGACCCCTGTACCCTCCTCCCTGATTACTTAATCTGTCACCTTCACTGTGGAATGTGAAGTGTTGAGTCTACATTGTGTTCAGACATATACACTGTGAACAGGTGGAGAGGGTTACGCTTCCAGTTGGTCTTTGGAAACAGATGGGCTTTGAATAGAAGGAGCCCCCAAATTTGTATTTTTCTTATACTGTGAAACGTTCAAGGTCTTCCATTTCACCGCATTATAAAAGGGACGAATCTCTCCTCAAACCTCAGATGCAGACTTGAGGCGAGTGTGACAGAGTGTTGCCATAGTTAGTTATTTCCATGTTACTCTGCAGTTAAGAGGCAGTTTGTCAGAGTAACCGTTGACAACGTGTCGTTTTCAGAGACGCATACCTGTGTCCGTGTGCGGCAGCGTGACTGAAGCAGTTCATGTCTTCGTAGAGGGATGACGTGAGGGCATTTCCATCGTGGTTCTTCGATAAGGGGTCAGCGCCTCGTGCCAGGAGCAAACTAACCATCTCATAGTTGCCTAGGAAACACATAAACAAGTTGATTACATACAGATCCTATCTAAATGACATATATTAGATATATTAACATAAATGTTACTTTGTTTTTCCCCCCCACTGGTACAGTCTACTTCATATTTTTGAATGGTTATCACATCACCACACGACTGTTAAAGTTCATTAGTTTCATTTTAATTTGTTGTGATTACATTATTAATGCACAAACACTCTAGATGTCGTCTTTCTGTCTTTATTGCACTTCCTGCTTTAACGTTTCACCACATTACTTTGCATTTTCAAACAAGCCAACCCATTCATTCATATTAGGGCTCTATTTACACACTGTCATTGCTGCTATGTAGAGCATGCGTCTCTTTTACTACAGCTATGTGTGGCTTTTACGTGATCCCGCAGAGGAATGCTGCCCAGAGGCTTCTAAACAACCACAGGCAGATCTTCAACTGCTCTCACTTTGCCTTTATTTACCCTCTCATTTCCTTGTTCCTCCAGCCACCGTGTCATTCACTACTCAATCCCGTGCTACTTTTGCTCGCCCTCTTGGAAACACTAGCACACTGCTGTATCGGTGACTGGAAATTGTGAGTTATTTTTGTTTGATTTGCAGAACATTACGACAGCGGCTCATTTATTCATCTCCTCGTGTCTCCCTTCGACAGACTGCCTGCCTGTATACTTAAGTAGTAATGTAACTTTAATAGATGAGATCAGTATACAGACCTTGTGTAAGTCAGGCAATACTCTAACATCAGCTGTGCCCTGTGTTGAACTGTGTGTGTGTGTGTTTGTGTGTGTGTGTGTGCGTGTTTGCCCACCTGCTGCAGAAGTCAGCTGCAACGGGGTGTCTGCCGTGTTCTCCTGTCCGTTGCGGACTGCCGCCCCCTCCACGTTGGCGCCTGCGTCCAACAGGAGCTGGAGATACACACCACAGCCGTTATATTGTGCAACTTGTCACACCCTGTAACTCATTTGTGGCCTGACCTCTGACCCCACATTTGTCACTCAACTTTTTTTGAAATTATAACATCACATCTATAGTTTTTCTCAGGGCTGGAGGGCAACCTGCATTAACTGTGTCTGTGGTTCCTACCTGCACTACGGAGATGTGTCCGTGAAGCACGGCGAAGGTGAGGGCTGCCCAGTGTCGACTGTCAGGATGCACAGAGGGATGCTTGGGGGAGCACGGTGGAATCTGGCAGCACAGGGACACATTGGGAATTACACACCGACTTCAAGATCATACTCTCAAATCAAATGTTCAACAATTAAATAAAAGTATCCATATGTTTAAATTATTGGAGCATACTTACTGCTACGTCAAGGTTGGCCCCGGCATCGATCAACATCTGGACTAAGGCTTCGTCTCCAGCTGCGCAGGCATACATCAGAGGAGTCATGCCCTGCGTGACGAACAGGAAAGAGCATGAAAAAGGAGAACGCATACATGAAGTGCTGCTTAAAAAAAAAAAGATCCATGTGTACGAGTGTATATTTATATTCCCCTCAACAAACATCGTTAATAAAAACCACATTCAAAGAGACAGATGTTCAGTACCTGGTCGTCCATGCTGTTGACTCCATCTGGCCCCAGCAGATCGATGGCTTGGCCAATGAGATCTGTGCGTCCGCAGTTGAGCATCCGAAAGCCCAAGTCCAGGTGGAACTTGTCTGTGGCGGCTTTGGAGTCGAGACGCTTGAAGGAACTAAAGCAACATTCGGGCCTGATGGAGACACAGAGGAGGAATTAGATAATAAAATTAGAGTATAATTCTATGTAGTACAACCCGTTTGAGTGTATGTGTGTGTGTGTTCTCATTTACTTCAGCTGTCTTGGTTCACAGTCCAGTCCTGGAAGGAGTAGCCTGGCGGTCTGTCTGACATCATCACTGTCCACCAATAGACTCTTGCGATGCTCAGCGTGAACTATGGCCACCCTCATCCACTCCATCAGAGGTGGCAGCAACAGGAATGGCCTGTAAAAAGAATATATATATTTATGAATAATTCCATCTCTTGTCTTCTATATTCACGGTACAAAAGAACTGATTTGGACACAGCAGCGTCTGTTTGGAAGCCTCGTGATACAGTCATGTTGGGAGGGAACTCATAAACCGTCTTTGACCAGATGATTTATGTCTGGCATTACTTCCCCTAAGCCTGACCTCACTGGTCATAAACTGTACAGACACCCCACATCTACAGCTTTCACACACCAGATACAGCACAAACTCTCCTTTAGAGTCATCATACGTGCAAGCAGACACACTCGAATAACAGCTGCGTACACACACACACACACACATGACTCATCAGTGTTGGCTGCCAGGTGTTGCAGTGAAAACATCTGTGAGTTGTGACGGGAGACGATAACGGAACTGTGACTTCATTTGCGCCGCGAGTTTGATAAACAAAACACTGCAGAGAGGCTTCTGAATAAATCAAGCCTATTTTTAAACCAGCTGGAGTCGTGCTAATCTACCTGGGAGGGATGAATGTAGGTGCAGCACTCTGGCATTGTTATAGATGCTGTCTAGGGAAGAGAGACCAAGTGGAACTAAAAAGATTAAAATAGAAACGACAGATAAGATCGACCTGAAAGAAGCGGGGAACAAAAGAAAATGACATTAATTACGGGGAGGCAGGAGAGTAAACAACAGTGGAGGAGTAGAAGAGATTAGGCCTGCTGTTGAGAATGTTGTGAATGTGGCATTCAAAAAGTCTTTTGACCCAAAGCCTTAAGAAACCGCTGGTGATGCGACGCCACATCAAGCCGGTTATCTGGTATTAATTTCGTCTTGTATGTGCCTTTATCTCGCCATATGTGCTCGTGAACAATGACACGCTATTGTTGCTTTGCTTTTGATCCTATGGAGTATGTTAATGATTGTGTTAAAGCTGCCTTTTTTCCTGCTGTGATGTTATTCTTTGCAGCGGTTTCCCCTTTGTTCTGAGGAAGATGCAAACATTCTGATGCATATCATGAATACAGATGGAGGCAGAAGCATGAGCAGAGCCAAGCATGCAGCTCTGTAGTGTGGATGCTATAGGGATTGTAGTTACTGTTAATGAGCACGGGGACCCCCGCAGTGCCATCTATTCTCCTCACTGTGGTTACTTCACGTGGCTACCTGCCGTTTCCTATTGATCAGCCCCTTCTGCACAAGAACACCCGTTCTCATTCTTCAGTGATTAGTTAATAATATTGTAAAGACACTCAAATGGATCTTCTCCATTCCCGACTTTCATTCCTCACTCAATGTAACATTTATATGACTTAAACAACGATTTAACAACCAAATATATAGAAGAACCTTTGTTAAATTAAAATCAATTGCTGTTGGATCCAACTGTGTCGAGTAAAGCAGGTATGACGACAACTAAAAACTTTTACAAACAATATTCTGTTGACTTATAATAACTGCATCGCAGGCACTACTCTATTATAATTTAGGCCTTGAAATAACTTCTAAATTAATAAATTATTATCTAAATAATAAATAAATAACCAGACATTTAGGAGCCCACAGATTCCCTTGTTCCTGTCTATTTTTATCTTCTAGCTCTAATGTCAGGTGTTGTTCAGTACTTTATCAGTCAGTGATGAGTCGGATGGAGAGACCCTACTGTCACCCAGGTGTGACAGTTTACAAGCAGACGATGGGATGAGGGAGGAGGAGGAGGGGAATGCTAAATGGGTCTGATAGATGCATATATGGAGGGTTTGGGAAATGCCTGGGAGGCAGGTGGGGTATGTCATAATGAAGAAGGGAGAAGGGGGATGGTTTGGAGATAGTGCTGCGGGTGGAGAGTGAGAAGAATGTCGTGTTTCTGAGGTGAGGAAGGGCAGCGGGCTTGGAAATCAATGTAATACTCCTCTTAATGGGCTTCAATCACAATAAATCGGACTGCGTCGGAGTCTGTTTCATTCATGTGTGCTCCCGTCTGCGTCTATCTTCCTGATGCCACAAGGCATCCACTCAGCTACTTTACTGCATGCTTGCTCTGAGGCATGCATGTGGCCTCGGCACTAATCTAGAAGTAAAGCAGCTCCAATCAACCGTATCAGCTTTTAACACTTATTGATCCATCAGAGAGATTTTCCCTGGCCTTCACTTCATAAATCAGTATTTCACAGCATGTGTTTATGTGAGTAAAAACAATTTCTTGTCTCTGCTTAATAACTTATGTGGTTTCTTTCATGGCCAGAAAAACTGGTTTTCCAATAAATACTTTCAGCTGCTGTTAAACCAATTAACCTTGTATGTGTGCTTGGGTGTGTGTGTGTGTGTGTGTGTGTGTCGTAGAGGTTCTACATAAAATTGTGCATCAACACAAATCAGCTGAGACCATATGTGTATCCACCTCTGCCAGTGGCCCATGGCTGCAGACAGATGGAGCATGTCTGTACCATCAACCACGCAGCTGTGGGCCTTTTCCCACAAGTCATCCCTCCTCCGTTCCTCCAACCCGTCTCCCTCCATCTGAACAGAACTCCCCCGTACACCTCCCATCTGACCCCTGTGTCTGGGTTACGTCCCTCAGCCCGAAACACAAACTTCGGCTTCTTCCGAGAGTCGGCGCGACATCAAAGCCGGGCCTCCTGTTAGCACTGAAACTAGATAGCGCTACTGGCTAGCCTACTGACCCGACATGCTGCGGCTGCACACTGAGAGCAGCGGGACGTAGACACACATGCAGACGTGCATACGCAAACTCTCCCACACGTGTTCGCAGACATGCATGCATATAAAGCGTTTGCTGTGATTCATGGCGCCGTTCTCTCACCCGGCTAGTCATAAAATGACAGTCAGCTCAAACTAAGGAGGGGTGTGTTTGAACTCCAAGCTGTCCAGCATGAAAAGCGAAGGCTTTTCTCCATCACACATGCTGCACTGACCCCGTGTGTCCAGTGTAGCCACTGTGATTACCTTCATGTTTAAGAAAGCCCATCGTGTGGTGCAGAGGGGTGAAGGTTAACCACTGATGTAGAGTCAGATTACTCTGTTAAAGGCTCTACAAGGAGGGAAGTAAGCATATCTGATGTAGCTGTGGTTAGCTGTAAGCTCCACTGGCCACTGCTTATCGCAGTAACACATCTATCCATTAGTGTTCCCTTCCATCCGGGGAAAGAGGCAGAAGGGTCGCAGTGGTTTGTCCAGCAGAGTGTTTGGAAGTCCTAACTGGGTGGAGAGACTAGAGACGGCTTAAAGTGTGCGACTGTATGCAATACTAAGTAAACATAGACACTGGTGTTTGCTAACTACAACTAAGCACCGGGTTTAAAGGATGATGAGGGGAAAAGGGCGTCTCTCGTAGTCAAGAATTCTGCACCAAGGCTCCCTATAATGTTTGATGATGTGGCCCACACGGATTTAGTGGTTTTGGGTTTCCCCCAAAGATTTTTTATGAAGCCCTCAATAGAGCGTTAGCCAAAGTGATCGAGAGGCCCGTTGGAGGAGAGCAATCTGTATCGTTACAAGTTAAAAACGCTGGCAAGTTTCCACCGCCGTTCTCTTCCATCCTGAGTGTCGTGGATGCTACACAGAGAAGCATGGAGGCTAATCAGTAGATGCCTAGAAAGCAGCCCATATATAGTATATACTATAACAGCATGCTAAATCATTTCACACTGCACACATAAACCAGCCTGATACACACCCAACATTAAAAACATCTGACGATTTGGAGGAAACAGCCAGGTTAGGGAAAAGAGGGGTGTATATTTGCTGTTCTGTTCTCTTTGATGCTAATGAGGAGCCCACCTTTGCTCACTCACGCTGTGTCTGTTCATTATTAAATGTATAGAAGCCAGCTGGCTCTGTCTGCAGACACGTGCATGCATGCATGGATGTGTGTGTGTGTGTGTGTGTGTGTTTAGGTATGAGATTTGACTGATTTCATCACTCAAACTTTTCACCAAAGTATAACCTCACAGATGTCTTGCCCCCGTCATGACCAAACAATCTCACACGTGAATTTCTAATTAATTGTGGGGGGGAAAAAAATCCAACAAATGCTTTGGTGCAAGCTGCATCCCATTTGTATGTATTTGAGTGAGTGCTACCTTTAGACCGGCCTCCATACATCCGTTTAAAAGTGTAATTAACCTTTACACGTAGAAGACCACGTTACTTTCCACTGACATCTTAAACATATGGTTACTCTGGAGCACATGTTTTTGTTCCTGTGAGACCAGGGCACAGATGTGTGGGTAGGCTGCAAGTATTTTACTCTCTCACACACACACACACACACACACACACACACACACACACACACACACACACACACACACACACACACACACACACACACACACACACACAGTTGTAACTACTAATCTTACCTTAACTGAGGGCAGACATAAACTATAATCTCTCACGCTGATGTGAATTGCTACCGAATACCACAATTACTGCAGTTATGCAGCCGACGTTTTTATCAGTTAATTCTGGAGTGAAAGAGATATGACTTGAAAATGTTGAGAATAATCAGGTATACACAGCTAGAACCTATTGGAAGTGCAAGAATGACCACAATTGTTCTACAAAGCCAACCCGAGGAAGATCAGAGGAGACTCTAAAAGGATTACAGACCATTAGCACCTCTTGAAAATTCCTTAAATCACCAGTCTGCAGCCTAATTTACACACTAAAGGTGCAATGAACCCTTCTATCAGTCTAACACCTGGAGTCTCCTGTTCACCTGTAATTTGCTAACACTTCAATGACTAGAGGGCAATGGGATTAGGATTGACTTAAGAAGGAGAGATCTGAGAGATGTGTGTGAAAAAAACTGCTCCCTTGATTAGAAGCTGTTAATTCCTGAGTGGATGTTTGTGCTGGAATTAATTACATTTCTGTCAACCTAAAGAACCAAATCAAATCTTGTCTAATTACAGATTAAATCAGGAAACCAAAGCATAAAATGCATGAAAGGACAAGCAAGAATGCTACGAAACCTAGGGTGGACCCAAACCCCAAATGGAGAAAAAGATCACCGCATAGATTGGATATTTTACTGCCTGTCATACACTTTGGAGAGCATCTAAAAAGAAAAACGCTCTTATCTGGCCATGCATGACTCCCACCTCTCCTTGCTGAGCGCCATGCGTGGGGGATCTAAGTTGGGATTCTCCATGGACTCCATTTGTGGGCAGCGCAGGAAGTAGTAGAGGGTGTGGAGGGCGTCCGGCGACCAGGACACGGGCTGCTGGGGACGGGCGTGGCGTGCTGGGCTCAGTCCTGGGCGCACCGCGCTCAGGCGCTGCATGTGGTGCATTGCACGGGACACCAAGTCACCTGGAACGAAGGACATAATAATAATACATTAGAGTTACACTGTTCAGTAGATATTTGTTGTAATAAATACATGATGCTTCATTTAATGTACTCAGTTCTTCAAAACATCAAATGTTCCTGGTATGTGGGTCAGGTTTCACATTAAAAACTTACTATAACAAACGTTCCCAGTGCTCGGTATAAAGCCTGCAGGCTCCTAATCCAACTGGATTTCCCCTTTTCCTAAACCACTTACATTCAAACCTCCTCTACTGTCATTACTCTCGCTCCATGTCACTAGTGGTATTTGCCATTAGCAGCATCATTATCAGTAAACACAGCCAGACGGCCAGTCTAAACAGCCATTCATCTTTAATCATGGCACGAGTAAAAGGGAGTACAGACAGTTGATCACAGGCTCTAATGAACCATTTAACTGTTACTGTATTGACAGATTTCAATTACTGCACTCAGCCTGGAGAGGCGTGTCAGTCACAAGTCGGTCTGAAGTCTTGAAAAAGAAAAAAGAAAATCAGATCTTTTTCTTTATGACTAATTGTGTGAAAACAGCGCTCTGTTGAGATAAAGATATATAGAGGGTTCATCCTCCCACACGGTGAGCTAAGTGAACTTGGATGAAAGCCAATTCACATTACTGGACGTAGAGTGTAATATATGAGAGGGTGTAAACCCAAGTAGACATTAATAGATGCAAAAGAGGGTGCAGGGCTGCAAGGAGCAGAGGTTGTATATGACTAGTGTGTGACCATGTGTCACACTATCAGTTGTCACAGGGAGGGGATGTGGAGGAGGGGCAGAGGGAGGGCAAGATGAGGGAGAGAAGCCAGGTTGAACTTCGGATCGTGTAACGCTCATTTAGCATAATTACCCCCTGGGTTAATTTCTAACCAGATTACCGTGAGAGGGAGGGGGCCTGGGGGACGAGGCGGGTGGGTCCAGTAGTGTGAGTGGATATTTAGGGGTTTGGGGTACTTCGAGGGAGAGATTGGGGTGACCCCCTCCCCAAAAAACAGACCCCACTTCAAGTTGAAGGGCCTCCTTTGTGTTAACCACAACCAGCAGTCCCTCCAGGAGGTCTCTCAGGAATTCTTGCCCAAGATGGAGAGCCTCTCCCTGGCTTTCCAGCCCGTATTGTGCCCCGAGGCTAAACCGAGCTCCAGGGGTCAGAAGGATATGAAATACTTCATTCTTAGATTACAGCTTATATTGGAGGCTTTGTGGAAGCCTGGAAAGTCAATAAACTGGGACTGGCCTGCATGTTGAATACACACTGACCATATAAGCCTCTTAGGTCAAAGTTACAAGATAATAAAATGTCGTAAAGAATAAGAAAACTCAAAGATGACGACAATACCGTCAATTCAGGACACACATTTGCACCTGGGCTCTGTGTGACCCCCAGATTGCCAACTGGATCTACAGACTTAAGCACAAAGCTCATTTAATTATGGTTAACCTGGCCCTGATCTTTAATATTTCCTTTATTTTACTGGATGGTGAAAAACTAATAGTTTCCCATAGTTGGTGAAGACCACCTTAGAGCTGAAAATGAAAAAATTCAAATGTCTATGAATACAACTTTCAGAGCCAATCCACTGCTTACACTACATTTTCAAAAAATCTTGGCCATTTAGCTGAAATGTCCAGTAACCTGCCATCCATTATCCATCATGTTTATGAACGCTGTGTGTTCCTGTGTCTGGCCAAGTCCAGTCTAGAGATCCCCCAGGACTGAGTAGCTTGGTACAGATGCTCCTGTGTTTGCTCTTGGACTCTGATCAGAGTGCCAAACCCTCTGTGTTTTTGTTGTGTGTATGTGTATCAGTGAACGCATGCCTGTGGGTGTGTGTGTTTATATATATATATATGTGTGTGTTTGTAGGCGCGAATGAGTCTGAAGGATGCCAGCCTGCCCAGAACAGCCCAGCTTCACACCGCCGGAGAGTTGTGGCACAAAGGGACCACTGAGCAAGTGAGAGAAAGAGTGTGTCTGTGTTTGAGAGTGTGTGTGCACACTTTCTTAATGCCTCACTAACGACGGCGGTGCATGAACGTGGCCTTGTGCTGGAGGAACAAATGGCAGAGTGTTAGCTCATTTGGAGAAGAAAACCTATCCTCACTCACGCCGACACTAATCTCCACCCCCCTGCACCGACAACCTCACTCTTCACCTCTATAGCTTTCCATCCCCTTCCCCAAATATGAACTCCATCCTTAAATCATCTCCCGTTCCCAACTCCATCCCCTGGTCTCCTTCTAGTCTTTTTTTCACTTTTTTAATGAGCTGCTTCCAGTTCTCCATCATCTGCCAACTTCAGCAGAGCCTCCAGTTCAAATAAACCGTATGTACAGTAGAGTACAGTATGACTGTGTCAGCATGCTGCTCTGTTTACCAATCATGTGTATGAAACACGGTCATCTAGAACTGGCAACGGTTCATGAAACCCATCCAATCATTCAGGCTCTGGAATGGAAGAAAAGTCACTGGGAGGTCCCGAACCTCTCAACAGATTCACACTTCCCCTGACTAGATCCTTGTGTAAAGTCTCAGGATTTTTAAAGAGACGTTTTCGCAACCATCACAATAAAAAATTGGAACAGAAATGTGATTGAAGCTTCTGTCAAATACCCAATGAACCGCTGTCAGAAAAATTCAAGGTAATTATGCTACAAAACATGTGAATGTCCCCTATTTCCAATAATCTGGGACATAAAGACAAGTATTTTGTTTTCTACCCCGCAATACCAAATAAATGATATTGATTGTCCAAAATTCAAACCGAAGCTTCTTAAAGAAACATCCATCCCTGTTGATGAAAATCAGGCTACAAGAAGTGGACACACAGCAACGTTTTTTCTCAGGTTGACTAACTTATGGAGGGAAAACAACATTCAGAGAAGCAGACTGCTTTGCAAAAAAAGAGCAGGGAGAGACAAAATGCAATCAGACGCATTATCATTCGCCTCTCCAGAGCTCCATGTGAAGATAAACTATCCCTGTGCTCGCTTTCAGAAACATTAGAGGACATTCGGAATAAGGCACACGCTGGGGCTTATCACAAGACACACAGTGAACATCACTATTATCTCAGCTTGGCACTCTGCTGTCTGAAATAACAACCTTTTTGGCAGGGCAAAGGTTCCCTATCTTCCATAGTTAACAGTAAGGGAATTCAAGGTATGTTTAGAAAGTGTTCAGAATGTGGTCAAGTATTTAAAAAAAAAAAAGACAATTAGTTCATAATTTCTTGGAATGTTTACTTGTCTGTAATAACACGAATGTTTTATAGCTTCACTGTAGCTCAGAGGAATTTCATAGATCAAACATGTAATGTGAAAAAGAAAAACACTCGTATATCATATCAAATAGATCCAGGACCACACACACTATTCTGGACTACTCACTGAGTTCAGAAATGCTGCCCACACAGGTAGCCAGCAGGGACTGCTCCAGCGTCCTCAGCTCCAGCTGGGCATAGGCATCCTCCCTGCTGTCCACCGACGTCTGCTGGTTCTCCGTGTAGGGGCTGAAATGGGCCGGCAGAGACAAAACCCCTAAAGGGACAAAAGCAGAGACAGAATAGCGTTTATGATTAATGTGATATAGGTATGTGAGCGATGCAAACAAACAGACATTACATCCGTCCACACTGCTTCTGCAGAAATCCCAAGGCTGTCAGTGCTGGTGGTATTTACACAGTGTATTAGTAATCCTAGTAACGTGTAACCCACACCGCTGAGGGCAAAGGAACACACGAGGGAACGTGAGCCTTGCTCTAACACATTCAGGGAAAACAAACAGAGTGCACAGTGACATCAGGCTAATACAAACACAACAAATGCAGACTGCATCCAGAAGCAGGTCGAGGCCTCGCAGTGAGAAATATCAAGACAGACTAAGATCGAATTGTTTGCGCAGATTAAATTCCCTTTAAATATCAAACATTCCCTAATGTTTGCACATGCTTGATGTCTACTCATATCTGCAGATATTTTGCAGAAGTCTCAAGAAAAGGATAGTTACAGATGAGTAAGGACATAGTTAAAGCTGATATGATTCTCTAGTATGTAGGAATACTCAGTAGGATAAAGGTTTGGTAGAGTTCACATTAAGGATGTCATCAATCAACAGTGCTACGGGACCACCAGAAGTCCAGGACCCTAACAACTGAACCATTATAAACGAACACACAGATTCGGAAACATACAAATGTTTTGTAAATCGTCATGATTGTTATAGAAAACTTCACTAACTCTTTACTGTAAAATGTTTTAAGAGTCTTTGCTAAGTATTTGATGCACTGGAGGTAAAAAAATAACCTTAAACCTTAAAAGACTAAATTCAATTTTAAATTGTAAAAGGAGAGACGATACATTACAGTACTTCTTATAAAAGCCATCCTTTTTAGATGCAGATTCAATCAAAAAGACAAGTAAAATTGCCAATGAATACTTGTGCTTATGGATACAGGATGAAATCACTGATTCCTTTTTTGCAGGGTACTCCATCTACTGTCATGGCTTGTGGAGTAGCTACAGTAATTCCCAGGACACGTGTGGTATTTCCTCTTTGAATGAACCCCCTAGAGACCCAGTCAGGCAGACAAACTGGATGCATAATGTTAAGAAGAACATATATAATCTGTCAAAGGAGTATCACTTACCTCCCTGCATAAAATCAGTTAACAGACAGGTTTATAAGTTACTGGTTACACCAGGTTTGCTCTTTTATTCTACATGACAGCTGACTGTCAGACCAATTGCCGGTGAGGAGATAACATCATTCTCGTAAAACCCGGAGATATCATCCTGCTGTTCCCCGGCGTAACCCCTTCTGATTCTTGTTTTCCAGTTAAAACGGATAGAACTTTTGACAAATGAAGGAAAGAACAGGGCTTGCTGTTTTTTGCCTCTAAGTATGCTGGCTATTATCGCCCACACCCTCATTAGTTTTGTCTGGAGCAATATGTGGCTGTGTGAGAACCAGAGTGTGCTGTTAGCTACCGTGCAGCGAGTCGATCTGAGGGAAGACGGTTAGCTGCCCAAAGGTTAACCTTTATTCTGGCTCCAGTAGCAAAAGAGAATGCTCTGCCAAGCCAGAGGAAATGAGTGGGAGATGGCAGGGGACAGAAAAGAGAAATGGAAAAGAGGGGGGGAAGAGATCCAGGCATGTTTCTGATTTATTTACAAAGCCTGAGGGAGAAAAAAAAAAGTCTCCTCATCTCAAACTCTCCCAAAACAGAGAAGATGGGCCGCCATCCCAAAAATGACATTCCCATGTGCTTCCGGCGAGTGTCCTCTATTGAAATCCGAGAGAAAATATGCTGATGTGTTGCAAAATGTGAGCAGCACAGCCTTATTTGCAACTGTCAACTGTGTATGGACAGAAGCACACACAGTGTTTCATAATAAAAGAAGAGGTCATCTATGAGACAGTATTTAATCACGTGTGCTGGATGTAAACAATCATCCACTCTGTATGACTGTATATCTGAAAACACTGATATGTTCCTCAAAACAAAGCCCTAAAGATATCCACAGCAGTGCTTTATAATTGAAAAACACTGGAATTAAAGATATGTTCACTCCAGCAGAGATATGCTGCCAAAGGGAATTTAGTCTCATATGAAAAGTGTAACTCCATCTCTCCCCCCACCTCTCTCTCGTACTTTCCCTGCACCATCTGACCTGTATAGTATGTGCTGACTCCCCGTTCCCACACAATGGAAACGGCTGCGTCTAGCAGAGTACCGCTGCTACAAAGAACACGTGTGTCAGACGACCAAACTGTACATAAAACAGCATCAACACATCCCCGTTCACTCACACGAGCACAAACATACCCATCATGTTGGTTTGCACTTCTTTGATGTGTCCATTCAGGTATTTTGCTAATTGTTTTTCTTGTTAATCAGCCTTTAAAATTACCTCTTTTTCCACATTAATCTCTAAAGGTCTTGGACTATATTTTCACAGAAAAACAGGGGGATTTTCATAGTAATGGCTGCATTTTCGAGAAAAACGTTTTTGTGTTAACTTTCCCATGTTCTGCATACTCCCCCTCCCCTCGCTGTGTATACACACCACCGTGTTTTATGACCACCATAACTACGGTGGCCTCCATGACGGAGTATGAGGTGTTACCGCATGTGACATGTAATGTGAATACCTCATTCAGAAATGGCTCGATTCCAGCTCATGTCAGACAGACTCCTCCCTGTACATTCGGAGGGATTCTGTCTCATTAGTGTGAGTGAGGGTGTGTGGAAAAAAATGAATGTGTCGGCGTGTGCAAGACCGTGTAAGCAATAGTGTGCAAATGACAATAATTGTTCTGACTCCCTGCAGTGTGTGTAATTCACCAAGAACATCACATTGACGTTTCTCCAGTCTTCAAACTCTGCCTATTTGCATATTAAATGGTTTAAAATAGAAACCTAGTAATAGCTGGAGGACTAATTAAATCAGTAAAATGAACCGGTAAACTTCAGCAACTGTTAAAGTGCAGCTCTCTTCTATTAAAATAAACTAAAAACAATTTAACCTCACAGAAAACAGCACACTTTAAATTCTTTACAAAACCATGCATGGACCTTCCTGTACTTTTACAGAATATATAATAGACGTGTCTTGAACAAAAGCTAAAATGTTTTGAAATGCTAATATAGTTTCAATTGATTCTTCCATGTTCGTTCAAAGCTGTGGCAAATATTCCTAAACCACCACACTCAGTAGTTCCCACAGTCCCACCCCGCTGCTTGCTTCACCGCTGAACCCCAGCCTGCGTCATTGGGCCCCGATGTAGGTCTGCAAGCTAACCAGGGCCTGTCCCCACCACCACCGCCACTAATATCACGAGCACCAGCAGCAGCTCCGGCACTACATGCATCAGTTTCCTCTGGCACAGCGACAGGCTGAGGATAAGACAAAGAGGAGCGGATGAGAGGAGAAGCAGAGAGGAGGAGAGGGTTAGTGGAAGACAGATGAGTCATGCATAGGAGGGATATAGCTGAGGACGGAAGAGGGGGTGGGGGTGAGACAGGAATATCCGAGACTGTGAAAAGGGTGAGGCAGGGGAAGACAAGTGGCACAAGGGATTCATTCTTTTGCGGCCGTTATGGTTCCATTTCTGAGGTTGACCCTGCAAATGTCATGTGGGAATCCCGGCTACAAATCACAGCTGAAAAACTTACCACAAAGCCTGTGGCAGTCCCCGGGCCCCTCCAAACTATCTCCACAAAACTATTACAGTTCCTCCTCGCTCAGCCGACCTATCACTCACAATGATGTTGGACATACTGCCATAACAAGGTCAGGAAAAAGCCAACAACTGCTTTTATATCACGCTGAAATATTTTTGAGATTGTGCCCAGCTTGGCTGTCACTCTCGATTAGGTGCTTTGATGAGTCATATCGCATTCGTTAATATTAACGTCAAATCGAATTCCATTCTATGCAAATCATAACAAGTTCGAACTGCGACCTGCTGATAAAATGTGCCAGCAAACACTTTGAGTTAGAGCTGGAAGTGAACACACCGCCGCTGCCTTTCCAACAAGCATTGACTCTCATTGTTTATCTCACGTTATCTCCCAATGTCACAATTTGTTCTACTTGACTCCAAGTTTGTGCTTTTTTTGCACGCATGCTTGGTAATATCTAGGCTTTGAAGGACATCGCTGATTCTCATGACTACATTTTCATCGAAATATTTTGGTATTCACCTTGAATAACAGGCCAAAATACAACAACACAGCTCTAAATTCTTTGACAATGGCAAAACCTTGACTTTGGATTAAATTCCCATTGCTTACTGCTTGGTGGTCATGAGCAAACGCTCATTTCACTCAAAGTTCGCTTCATGTTTGACATTATCAGCAGAAAACTCAATGATTGTGATACATTAAAAATATATTTAGCATTAAGTTAGGTCATATTACTATTTAATGTACGTTTCCAGCAGCTCAGCCCTGATAAAACTGCATTCCTGGGCTGTAATTGGTCTGTGTGTGCTGATTTGTTTTGTCTACCGTAGAGTGTTTGAAAGACAGAAGGACATGATCAGCTCTGCCCCTGAAGTATGCTCTCGGTAAGCTGAGAGAAAAACTCAAACTCAAAGTCTCAAGAGACCCGTGTGCGTGCACGAACACACCCACACCCACACTAGTGAGCACCTGCCTTGTCTCATTAAACAGCCTCTTCATTCATTACAGGGTGGATGGATCAGAGAGTCAGGGAAAAAGGGGGCTTCAAAGACACTTCCCCTGCCCAGTAAGCAGCTCTGATTCTGGGTCACGCTCGGCCCTGAGTGGAGGCTGGAGGCCGGACACACAATACTAGTGTTTAACAGGGCTGTTATTGGGTGTGGATCACCCCCACGGTTCTCTGAGTCTTTCACTCAACAATAGAAACACACATGCTTTATTTCATGTCAGTGGAATCCCTGGGCCAGATGTGATCCTTCACTCACAGACCCGGCCTCTTGTTTTCCACACTTTAAAGGCACCAAAACACCTGTTTTTCACACGCCCAACCTCACCCACTCACACACACACCACATTCTTCTCACATTTCCTCAGACCAGTCTACTGTTGCTTGATTTCTAACGGTGAGATTGATGAATGAACTTTATTGTATGTGTACGTCTCTGTCGAAGCAGAGGGATACGCTTCATTCAGTAACTGCAGAGTTTAAGCATTCGGGGGTTAAAAATATCGATGTTTGCTTGTTCTGGCGGACCCTCCTCGTGTTCCTTATCTAAACAGAATTCAAGTGGGACAGAGGGGCATTTAGAAACTCAAAGTGGGGCTATTAATATTGGGGCTAAAAATAATCATTCACTCATCAAGTTAGCATATAAGCGTGTCTTTCAAAAATACAAACAAGCGACGTGGATTTGGTAGCAGACAGAGAAGCATTCATAAAGCTGCTTACAGTAGACTCGAACGTTCACTGGAATATTGTGGGAGCCGTTTGAGATGTTCCTGATTTAGAAGACATCACACACGCGTCTGTTAAGGCCTGATACAACACCAGCCAGACCGTGATGGACAAGTGAAGTGGGGTCTGGCTGATGTCCCCTGACGACTCTGGTGAGCCCCGGCTGCAAGGGGTCATGGGTCAGAGCTCAGCTGGGGCTAAAAGAGGAAGTAAGCTTATCAGCTGTGTAAAAGGGGGCTACCCGAAGTCACTGGGTGAGAACACCCACACACATCATTAATCACTGCAGGAAGCTAAGATGGAAAGATAGGGAAGTGCGTACAGTTGGTGAATGTGACTTAAAAAGTCTACACATGATTACAGGACTATAAGAGCCTGATCTGCCTGCTGTTATCAGACTGTTGCTGTTATCCGTCATTAAGCTTTTGGCTTGGAAAGATGTTTTCTTGGAAGTAAAACCACAAAGGAGGTTAAAACTCAGTTGAAAGTTTAAAAAAAAAACAGATTTGAAGGTGTGAAATTTGGGCACCAGACAAAGAAAATGCTATTTAATTTCAGTTGGACTTTAAGGGGTTCTCCCCGTTCCACTATGAGCTGTTGATGTGGTTTGCAATAACACACCTGCCACTGCCTCCTAACGAACGAACACACACACACACACACACACACACACACGCACAAACTAGAAGTGGAAGGATTCAAGATGGCTTTGGTTTCCCGCAGCCCAGGAAAGTATCGCCATAAGCTGCTCTACACAGCTAACCCTAATCCTAAACATGACTTCAGCGTTCTCCCCCTTATCCTCTCCCCTCCTTTACTTTCCCGCTTTCTCTCTCTAATCATGTTTTACATTTTGCATTCCAGGCCAAATGTGGTGCCTGTGGCTATCTAGTCCCGTTCAACATTCCCCTGTTTCCATATGTGACGCCACTTCACACAATGTGCAGCAAAGGGACGGTATAGCTCCGTTATTGGATCTCTAGGTTTTTATAGGTTCATGGCTTATTGTGTATTGGCGCTGGAAATACACCATACTGTCTATAGGAGCTGGGTTTGTTTTCTTTATGACACAGGGCGACGGATATTACACACACGCTGCAATAACACATCCACACAAACATGGGACCTCAAACCTACCCCCCTCATAATCAAATCCACTTGATGATGATGTCACCATCTAAACCACTGCCAAAAAAGGTACAGGGAAAATAAAATAAAAAAACGCAGGAGGGCAAAATATAATGGTGGCAATACATGCACTCCGGTTTAGAGAACAATTCTGTTCACTCACTGTGACCGCAGTAAAGACCGGATCCTATTGGCTGGAAGAGATCAAGGGCTGGCTGTTTTATTTGCCCATTTTTTTTTAAAGAAACAGTTAACCTCCGTTTTGAGAACAAGCTGTCCTCTATTCAGTTCTCCGACAAATAACACTATGGGCAGCAGGCTGGGCAGCTGAGTGTGTATGCGAGTGTGTGTTTGCACTAATTGCTCCCATTCTGTCTGTGTGATCAGCTCATTTTCTCTCCGCCGGACCCTCGAGAGAGAGAGAGAACAGAGAGCCAGTCAGTTTGGATGGCAGACAACACGCTCATTGAGGCCCGTGTCTGAACTGTAGATCGTCGGCGTCGCCAGTAACACATGCAAACACAAACGCACATTTACTTGAGTAAAGCGCAGGACTCATATCGTTCATATCGTTTCAGGGGAGGAAACTTCAAGTGGAGTTTCACTGGCCAGTTGGCTCCGTGGATCTCTCTCATGGCCTGACACTTTGAGTGTGTGTGCTGCGATGGATGTTTGAAAGCACTTACCGTCAAATAAACATGAACTCTGGCCGTGTCGGTGTCAGCCAGATGCTAAGTCTTCAAGTTTCAGCCTTAAACGTAAAAAAAGAACAACAAAAACTGAGCAAGCACTAAACGTATTTGTACCCTGACCAATATGCAAGCAGAGGTTTGTAAATGAACAAGGATTCTGTGCAGCGTTATAAGGGTTTCAGATGTTTTGAGTCTCCGTTTTTGTCCGTTTGGAACCGGTTGCATTGGAACACTTGCAGATTAATCACAGCTTGCAGTTTTGTGTCGCACAAAGACACGTGTGGCGATTCATCATCGCTTTAACGACTGCCTGGATGACATCCATAAAAAGCTCATGTCTGTGTTCTCTCCTCCCAAATTATTCTCTCGCACACTCAATTGTACATTCACATATTAGCCCAGATATGAATTAATACGCTGCACCTTTCACACCAGAATGACTCCCACACGGTTACTTTTAAGCTCAAGGAGACAAATCCTTCTGAACTTCTATGTTCAGATCCAAACTCTTGTTCTCACAGTCAAACAAGACGTTTTGATAGAGGGACTTAGGAGTTTGACGTTTCAAAGAACTGGATCCAAATTCCCCCTGTAAATCTAAAGCAGCTTTCTGCTGATTAACATTCCATGTTGGGCTGGGTAGAAAGCAAAAAAAAAAAAAAAATCATGACGCAGAACGGGGTGAGTCAAATGGGGGGGAAGAAAAAAAACATGGGTAGGGGGGATGGTGGATGGATTACGATTAGGACTGGAGGTTCACTCACTCTTTCAATCACTGCTTCTTTCTCCTACTTTCTCTCTCAAACTTAATCTTTGGGCTGAGTTTCACAGCAGAGTGGAAAAGAAGCTCAGGAAAGGCAAACCACTTTCTGGGCAGACTAAGTGAGTTGTGTAGTGTGTTTGTGTCTCTGTGTGTGCTACAAGGTGTGGTTTATACTTGCAGCTACAAACTGTGGTCGAATAAGTATTTGGGTCCTCTTTTTAAGTTAATAGTAATACTTGAAAACACACAAACATGCAAACATATACTCTCGTAAAGCCCTGATCACACAGAGCAAGTTTTAGCCAGATAGCATGAATATACATTATAATAATGTCTTCTGCACAGTATACAGATTGACTCCTGTCAGTGTATTCTGGTATATTATACTAATGGATGTTGCTATTGTTGTAGCATTTTAATGGTGAAGTTGATCAAGGTGTTCACTATTTCATACACTGTTTGGTAGCTCTATAACATAATCATATTTAGGGATGATTATACATTTAGTATGTACCTCAAAATTGAAGTTACTTAAGTAAATGCATTAAATTCCCTTCCACTAGTGGCTACAGATATTTTAGTTTAAGTGTAAAAACTTGCACAGTCATCTCTCATTTACTTCTACCGAGAGAAAACTATCTGTATAGCATTGTTGCATTAACCCTCTTACTGCCATCATGCTCTCATAAAGACTCCATTAAGAAAGAAGAAGCACCCACAGACTCACTGCCTTGCATTATAACCTGCTGTAGACAAATGGAGAGGTTGAGTGTGCAGTATTTCATGGGCATCACAACTCAGCAGCATTTTACAGCAAACGAACGGAGCCGAGCTTTGTTCAAAGGGCCCGCAGCTCTTTTGTCAGCAGAAAATGAGTTGGGCTGGACCACTTCCAGCTGCCAGACTTGTTGTCCATGCCATTGTTGACAACAACTATCCTCGCTGTGCAAGAGGTGAGAGTTCGATGCTGGGAGGGGTCGTAACGTCGGGTGATTAAAGTGGGCAGGGCAGAATTAGTCAAGAAATCAATGCCACTGTTGGAACATGTGTAAAAGCAACAAAGTGGCAATAAATCAACGGACCACCCAAACTCAGACATGCATGATGCCACACTGGTGAATCAGCCTGGTGCAGACACAGAATTAAATCGTGGTTTGTGTCAGGCATTGGGGTGTCAACAAACGCACAAATCATGTGACCGTGTCAGTCATGCTGATGACAGCAGAGCTCAGATAGCAGCTCTGAATATTCTGTGTTTGAGTGACTTGGGTGTGTTGCTGCAGGGCGTGTCGGGATGTGCACCGCCTCAGCAGGAGGCAGTAAACTACCGTTAACCAGACCTGTCACTCCATTCAACTGGCTGTATGACCCGATCTGACACCCGGAGGGGTTTACAGCTCACCCCTGACCCTCACACACCCCGAACACAGAGGGAGTGTCCACACCTCAAAAGCAGCCTCCTAAAAAAAGGACCATCCTCTTATGCATTTATATCACCTTCGACCCACAAATCTTCACACCCACAATGCAACACTTATTCACACAAAAACACACACTCAGACCCATGACACCCTCCTCCATGCTAATAAAGTGTCTGTGTGGTGGTCAGCACTATGGGACATGTTAAGAGTTAGACAAAGGTTCATTGTGTCCACAAATGGACAGACACACAGACGGGGGGAGGGGATAGTAAATAGTAATATCTGAGTATGGTAAATTGCTCTTTGGTTGAACTGCTCAGATCTCTGTTGTCTTTCAGTGCAAAGACTGCTAAAAGGATCACTCTTCTCCTTCCTGTGGACAAGATGAATGTGCTTATGTGACCGTCTCTGAACTTGATTTCACACTTTGTTCATAAGAGCGAGCGCTCACTAGGATATAAAGAATCAATTAACAACACCGAGTAGAATGAATAAACAAAGAGGAAGAGTTAACAATTGAAACAATGACAGCAACTCATCATCCTGAGTCATCCCTACTGCATTCTTGTCCTTCAAACACAAAGCGAACAGGGTTGCGACTCCAAAACAAACAACTCACGTACCCGGTGTTTACTTTTTAACGCATTCCTCTGCCCAGAGCAAGGCAGCAACGCAAATACATTTGTGGGAGGTGAGCGTATGTGTGTGTGCACGTTTGTGCTGGAGGTGGTGTTTGTTGCTGTGTGTGTTCCCAGCTGTTGCCCGTGCAGGTGCTAAACATGACTCAGTGTGTGTCACTGAAATACTTTATAAGGTAATAACAACTTCAGACAGGTTTAATTGACGCAATCTTTTTCAATGTGTGTGTGTGTGTGTGTGTGTGTGTGTGTGTGTGTGTGTGCGTGCGTGTGTGTGTTATGCAGGTCATAGAGGCTTAGGCTACCGATCCAGAGGTCTCTGCGGACCACCCACTGAAGCCCTCTCCTCTAAGCAGCAGATGGAAAAAGGAAGACAATGATCAGAGGCGAGTAGAGACATCACCTCGAGGGAGACTGTTTGTCTTTTTCAGTCTCCTCCACATTTCTTCTAACTATAAAAACAGAGCACTTTAAGAAGTATACGCAGTGTCGAAGCCAAAAAACCATTCGCCTTTAAACTGGAGGAAGCTGGGCAGTTCTCACGAGTGTGCGTGTGCGAGTTAATGCATTTCTTCCTCAATTCTGCAGAAGACCCGGTCAATTCATTTCAACTGACGTTCCCACAAACCTTCCCAAGCCACAATAGCTAAATAATAGCTGACAGACTTTAAACCCTTCCTTATTCACAAAAGGACAGGAACTCTCACACACACACACACACACACACACACACACACACACACACACACACACACACACACACACACACACACACACACACACACACACACACACACACACACACACACACACACACACACACACACATTTTAGACTGGCCACATTGTACCAACTACGCCCTTTACAGAATTTAATAAAACTTAGTTTGGCAGGAAACAATCGGTAAATCTTCAGGAACAACAGACACAAAATCAGGGAATGGGAGAAAGTTTCCACATCGTTGCATGGTCAACCTACTCAGACTTGTAATATGTGCGTCCAACCACCGTGGGTATTGTTTGTAAATCTTGACGAGTGAGAGGTGCTAGCCACATCCTGACCACACACACTAAAACACACAAACCCCTCTACCCTTCCCAGAGAGACCAGACTGCCCAGCGGAGACCCTTTAAAGGAGTGGTGTGGGTGTGTGAGTGTTTTAGAGGAATGTTTGTGTGCAACAAACTGGGGGGAGAGGGACTATTCTTGCACATGTTCACATAGCTCCTGTGCAAACAGACTGAGTGACGAATTTCCCCCCTGCTGTCTGTGTGTGATGATGGCTGTGTGCAGACCCTGATGATCTTCATGGACTACCCCCCTCCTGCATTTGCTCCAGGTTTTCACTCGACAAAATCTCCCCTTTCTGCCCAATCCTTCACCTTTTTTTTACTCTTGCATTGACTTTTAGTTCTTGTGTTTCCCGTCCCGTTCCAAGATAAACAGCAGCCCCTGTTTTGCCCGCTCGGGAAACCCCATGACCACAAATGGCTAGACAGACAGACAGAAAGAGAGTTTCATGGGATATTTCATTCAACTACTTGCCAAATGTTCAGGGTTGGGGTTTGAACTATCCAAAGCCTTCAGCTAGGAACACACACACACACACACACACACACACACACACATACACACACACACAAACAAACACACAAGTACGCACGCACACACATTGTTTCCTGGGATAACTCCCATTCTCCAATTCCAGCCTGTGAAGTCTCAGAAGGACTTGCAAAAACTGCAGGGTGATAATTAGCTACATTTTGCCTTTTGCCTCTTGAGAGAAGCATAACACACCCTGATGAAGATGAGGAGGAGATGAGGAGAACTTCTGAAACTCTGCATGAAGACAGTGATGGTATTTCAAAAAGCAAATGGAAAAAAGAAGACCTCCAAGACCATCCTCCCAAAAACGTGATACCCGGGGACTACATATTTCCTGCCTCCTGGTGTGTGTGTGTGTGTGTGTGTGGATATATTGATGCCTTCCCCAGCCATCATCTCTAAGCTACAGGTTCCCAGTAGCCCGACTCCAACCGGAGCCCCCGTGCGGAAAGTCTCTGGCTGACGTTCAGCCAGAGGAGACCTGGCAGGGTGCACAAAGAAGACGGGTGAAAGGAAGGACGAGAAGCAAAATAAGGAAAGACAACGTTTGCGGGATAGCAGATGGAGGGGAGGGCAGTTTTCTCTGATTGGATTTTCGACTGGAGTGACACAAACGAGTGTTAGAAAGAGAGTTGCATACTGAAATGCACAAGCCAGGGCATGAATAGTACTTGACCTCATTGCGCAGGCCAGCTAGATGCTGACCTCACCGCTCTCAACAAAGTCGGTCAGAGGGTAATTACGGCCTTCAGAGCAGAAGTGCACTAGAGCCAAGAACCACAAGGCAGGTTCATCTCCTGCTCTGTATTTTTTTTTTCTCTGAGCAAGTCACTGTCCCATAATCCCTCCCTACTTTTCTTTTTCCGCTTTGCTCTGCTCTGCTCTCTGTCTCGACCTCTCAGCACCGAGCAAGGTAGACACATTAGAGCCACTTTCTGCACCTACGAAGGTCTTAGTCTCCACATCTTAAACCATTTAAAACACATTAATAACATGTCACCCCTCTCTTCTGCTGGTAATGGTGTTAGTTTAACAATATAATCCGTAATATTGCAAGTATAATTGTTTGGAAATCAGGGCCCCTATTTCTTCTCCATCTGATGGTCAGGGATTCATATGCAAATGCATGAATAGGTATTTCATTCAGTCACTGTCTCACACATACTTTATTGGATTCCTCGTGATCCCATCTGCAGGAGAGATGGTGATGGCATTTCAAGACTTGTGTGCGGAACACAGGGAGCAACGAAAGACACTAATAGTGGAATGAAGAATGAAGAGATGGGGGGGAGGAGAGGGAGACGGAGTTCTTGGGAGGTTTCCACGGGTCAAGACAAGAAGAGGAGCCTCCACTAAAGTTTGTCTCTCCTGGCATGGGGCTGGATATGATAGCTATCCAGACACACACACACACACACACACCACCACCACCAGCAGCAGCAGCAGCAGCGATCACACAGACATCCTAATGAGGTTAAGAAGCACTAGTTATCACACCTGCATACAGGGAAAAGCCCACCACATGCTGATAGTGTAAATTCCTTTCCATCTTTGTCTGCCTGTTTTCTACTTATCAGACTATCTCACTATCTCAAGTGATTTTTTGTATTTGCTTTGAGTGTGTGTGTGCGTGCGAATGCTGTTCTGTGTTATCTTTCTCCATTCAGAGAGCCACAATGTTATCAGAGCCACAGATGCATCTCCTTCGCATGTGGGATTGCCTCTCTGTTAACTGCCATAAAGTGTTCCCATTGTTCTCCTGGCAGCAGACTGTCTCTCCTCTGGATCCTGTCTGCAGACCTCGTGTCAAAACATAGCCTTTCGGCGTGACAAAATAAAACAACTTTGTCGACATGAAACCACCTCGACGAGTCGGAGCTGCTTACACTCCATCTGGGGCTCAGCTGAGCGGCTGGCGGACGTTGCAGTATGTATTTATGACTTGACCCTCGGGTCGACTGCCTCCCCTCCCTGACACATCTGCCCCTCCATCATGCAGACAATCACACCCCTTCTTAGCACCTGCCTGGCCTGCTGAAAGGCACCTTCTGTAGAGGACTTCACTGGTAGAGAGATTTCCTGCCAAAAGCAGACTATTAACTGTGGACAAAGCAGAGATTTGTAAAGATTGTTTCCTTAAAGGCAGAAGGGGGTGTTGACCTTTCCAGCTCCAGGACTTCCTCCTTCTTGACCTCTGTCAGAGCGAATGCTTGGCTGGGTCTTACATTATATACTGTCAGGCTGCCTTTGAGAGTGCCTTTACAGCCCTTTACAACAGAAGCACGTTATGGGCAGGGCACTGACATGCATACACGTGTATATACAGTATGCTCACTGTGTGTGTGTGTGTGTGTGTGTGTGTGTGTGGACTGTTAGCTAATGTGAAACACATGGATAATAATGAGAATGCTTGTTCAATAGAGCCAAAATTAGTAACACTTGTGTCTACGGGCCACGAGGGTGGAACAAATGTCTAATCCTAACAGGTTTAATGATCCCATTGGGTCTACATAGAGTTAAACAGAATCAGGTTGGATGACCTGATGAACATGTTGGCGTTTTAAGAGGCTGTATTTTACTCTTTGAGGTGGAGAAGAAGGGAAAGCATTAAGGGGTGCTCTGCACCTGGCTAAAGCCCTGGTCTGTTCCACTGCTGTCTGACTGACTTCCTCTGCATAGACGGAGACACACTTGCAGCACAAAGCCACACAACATACTGAAATAGTCCAAATCATATTCACACATTATGCACTGACGGACACAAGGCACGCTTCAGAATTAAGTTGGAAAAATGGAAAAATGAGAAAACAAAAATGAGAAAACAACGGGCGCATCTTTTGAAGAGGAGCATCGTCTTCACAAGGACTTTGCTGTTTTGACACAATTTGAACCACAGAGAATTCCACCCTCAAACAAGGCATCCTTTCATCCGTGTGAAATTCCACCACATACCACCCTATCCCCTCTCCCTATCTTCTCCCTCCACCCCTCAAACGCTCAATAGGCAGATTATCTCAATGTTGGAGAGGAAACTTGGCCACCCCCGCCGGAGTGTATCATGTCCAACAGTGTCTGAGTCCCTGCAGTGGCACACAGATGGCCGACACAACACAGCGAGACAGAGACAGACAGAGGGAGGCCAACACAGAGAGATACAGCAGATGTAGCTCAATATACAGAGCCTATCAATTCACCGAAAACATTCAAACACAGACTTACACATGCACACAATTATAGAGATGAACCCACATTAGTGGGACTAAACCCAGAGAGACACAGAATAACACAAAGTGTCAGGTCCGAGTTTTCTTATCGGAGCAGTGCCACAGAAACACATCATAGACTCAAATCCAAACATACTCCGCCTTTTCAAAGGAAACACATAGACGTGGTGATTACGTGCAATACTGTCTGTGGCAGAAATACAGGCCAAAGTTCTGTCTGGGTGCCCTAAACATCTTAATCTTCATGTTCACGCACACCTTACTCTTAAATCAGTGTGTGGGAGGGAGCTACGCTGCTATTTCACCAAATAAGTGTTGGCATTTTGGTCACTAACCTTCCCTAAAAATACACATCTTCTTTTGGTTACCTATGTGATCCAAAATATTTATTTTTCCAGGAAGAAGTCCACATGTGGCGCATAAGCTGTGCAGATCTTATCAACAGAAAGAGACTTAAAGCTAAAGGATGTCCTGCCTTGACAAAGTCGGTTTTCCTGCGCCCACATGTGCTCTCCATATGGCCCTGGTCTAAATGTGCCCTTTCCCTCCACTAACCATGAGGGGATTTCAGGAAGCCGTACTGTACATGGTTTTGGTCTAAATATGCTGTGTGAGCCGCTGTGGGTTTATTTAAATCACCATGTGTCTATGTGGCTGACCTTGACCCAACAGGTGATACTTTTAGGAGGTGGCACTGGTTGCAGGGTTGCAGACGGAAAAGCAAAGGTTTTGGAAAATAAAAATGTTGGCGGTATTGGGCTGCAGTGATCAATTGGTATGTAGAAAGAGGACAGGGTAAGGTAGAGGGAAATAGGAGAGATGAACAGACGACATTTGCAACCAATGAGAGTTGAGAACGACCTCAAACGATGGCAAAAAAAGAAACAAAAAAAAACCAGAGTCGGAAGAGCCGAAAATAAGATGACGAGCTTTGATAGAGCACAACAGGAGAAATATTCTTTAAATGACATGACTCCAGAGCAGTGCTGTTGTCAGGACAAATTTGGGGGAGGGGCGACGTATCTTATGATGTAAAAGGATTCAAACAAGCCGCTCAGCCTTGATGCTCAGGTATGTGCTGTTGCTGATGAAGCTGCAGGCTCAACACACAAAACAAACACATTCCAGTGTCTGACAGAGAGAGACAAGACCATTGAAAGAGGGGGGGGTATTAGCCTGTCCTGTTTCACCGTGGCAATGAAAACTTATGGAGACACACTGCATCAATTCATGTCACTGTGAGGCAATGGACTTTTCAAGAAAGTAAGAAAGAGCCTCTCGTCCTTTGGTTCCAAAGAGAGCTGCATCCAACATGACTAGACACCCCCAGTCTCCACTCATCACTCTGTGACTGGTTGCCTGTGTTAACTGTCACTCAGTCCGCCTTCAATCAACACCGCTGACAGAAATCCAGGCCAACACACACACACTTTCAAAGGCACAGATACCATCAGTGTGATGGGAGGGACAGAGATGGGAGAGACAGCAAGACATCAAAAGCAAAAAAACTTGCAGAAGAAATGTCAAAGGCGGCGGTGACCTACTTATGACTGAAGGGCGACACATCACACAAACACACACATGCACACACCTCGGTTAACCTGTTGTGATGGGCACTTTCCCTGCTGAAGCTGGCACACTCGCTAACAAGTCATAAAAGCTGCGGTTGCTTTTCCATTCTCCTTCTCGTTCCTTTTCACCCTCTATCGAAACTCTCCTTGTGGAAATTTGGCCGGCGGTTTGGGGTGTTTGAGAAACTGTTTCCAAACATGATGCAAGCTGTGAACTATTACTCAACCTGCAGAAGATGGTCTGCAGGGCTGGTGCAGCTTTCACCGTGCAGAACGCAGGTATATTAAGTGCTAGTTATTCCTCCTGGTATTTATTTTATTTCAAGGACATTTGGCTGTAAAAGCAAACTGGAAGGAACTGTAAAGATGTCAGATTGGAAGTCCTTAACAGAGTGTATTTGTCTCCACTTATACAATGTTTGCTTACTCAACCCTCTGTGATCTTAGTCGCCATGAAAGTCAGAAGGAAAAGCATCTTCTTCTAGAGCATCATCCTTGTTTTTATGTTGATTACGACCGACTGATACATGTGTAAAATGTGCACGTCTCCTCGTGTGTAGACTAGTGTATATGTCAACAAACTGTGCACTAGCTTGAAAAAGAGAAAAGGCGGCCAGAGGAGGAGGGAGTCGCGTGTGCAACAGTGGGTCTACAGATGGGTGTGTTTGCTTTTCCAGTGCAATATATCGGAGCTTTGCCATTCAGGTTCCAAACACACTGCTGCTCTGACTCCGCTGGACAAAGAGGTTACTGACAGCATCACAAAAAGCTCCCTCTTTCAGCCCGTTTACAAAAACAACAGCTAAGACTTGAAAGAAAAAAAAAGGGGAAAAAACACCACTTCCCTAGCTTCGCTGAAGAACGTCCAAAAGAAGCCGTGTCCTTTTTTATTTTTAGTGCCTGCTGGTGGAAGAGCACACACGCACACACACACACACACACACACACACACACACACACACACACAGGCTTTGGCCAATCTGGCTTTATTGATCCAAATCAGAGAGGATATTTGGGATTGAGGCTCCATGTCTCCCTCAAACACTTTATCTCTCATGGCTTCCTCCAGTCAAGCCAGCGTGCCTCCAACAGATTTCACCAGAGAACACAGGAGGGGGTTATTATCTCCAATCCCTGGTCAGACAAATCTGTTTCCACTTTAACGACACACTCCCTGAACCCCCTGCTCTCTCTCTCTCTTTCCTCACTTCCCCTTACAGTTTGCCTATCTGATCCGCTTGTGTGTAATTAAATATTACAACCAAATCAGAAATATCAAAATACTTGTTGTGGCACACATGCAGAGAAACAGATGCATGCCAGCTAGTGCCTAATAGCAATAAGAACTGTGATGGTTGGTTTTGAATTTTCAAGGGTAAGGAGAAAGAAAAGGGATGATTTGTGGTTTGACAGAGACTCAGAGAGTTTACTCTTCCTGAGCTCTGTACAAATGTTCAAAATCAAGGCGGAACGGATCTGCGATGCCACAGAATCAACCGAATTATAAAACTGAATGGAGTACTGTGTATCTTTTTCTTTGCAAACCATATGCCGTAATCAAACCTCTGTCTTAAATAACCGAGTGAGAGGGGGATGTGGGTGTTAGATGGATAGTCTGTGAGTACCAATGACAGATTTCTTACAGAGGCTGACTGCACTTGTTTTGTCTGGTGTGGGTATCTGCTTATTATTATGCATGATCTCTTTCTGCAAATCAAGACATTATAGTATATTTTGTATTAAGCATTACACTTTGTCAGGTAAAACTTTCAAGATCTTAATTCACTGGGTGCATTTAGCTTTTTTTACTTGTACCTCAGCACATTGTAGCAAACAACACCTACACAGACCTTTGATGGTATTTTCACTCCATTTTTTATGTTAGTATTAAACAGACCTGAGTGTCTCTCCTAGCAGGACACTGAGTGAGAAATAGAAGTTGCAGGAGATAAATGTTGAATGTGAAAAAAGACCTTGATATCATTATTGGTAGCGTCACCATCCTATTATTGTTTTCTTTTCTGGCCTGTGTTGCTATAGTTACTGATTCCGTGGGTAGGATGGACGAAAGAATGACTCGCAACTAAGGCTGATGTGATCAGAGGAAATATAAGCACTGATTGGCCGGGGCACTCAAAAACAAAGTTGGGTTCTCAGCCCCAGTCCATGGTTTTAAAGTCATGCCTATGCGTCATGAACACCAGGAAGCATACAATGTATATGTAAGTCGATTTCTCATTTCCACCTTAATACAGGAAACGAAGCCAATAAATGTGTTTAAAAAAAAAAATCTAAACTACTGTGACAATTCATATATCAACGCTAAGTGAGTGACTGACTTGGCTAAAATGGAAACACTTTCTCTCCGTACATTTTTCTATTAAGAAACACTTGCTCATATTAGTATGACTACTTTACTCTTTAAGCTCTGACCCTCAACACCTAACTCTCAGGTTTCCGTGTTATAATGACAAAGCCGGACTCCAACAAAGGTGCATGTGGCAGTGCTGTCTCTAAGCCAGACTTCACACAGAGATGCACAGTGGTTCCTTTCAACAGAACCATTGCTTGCATCCAAGCAATGCAGTAAGCCGCCCGGTCCAAGATTCCAGCCACCTTCCAGCCAGTCTTCCTGCTTCCCTCATTAGGTACTCCGGCTGTAACCTCAAACCCAACGTGCAGGACAGATTCCCTCGAGAACCATAGCCAGGACTCTGTGGTTGAGAATGTGACACTCTGGCTGCTCATTTTCCAGTTCAAACAAGCCAAAGAGGTTCAATACCAATCTGAAATCTGCTGTTTTATATGGATCGGCCCAAACACTCCTCCTCTCCAAGAACGTGATTAGGAGGAATAAATCAAGATGCAAAGGCACAGCTGTTTTCAAGTTTGCGGCCACTATTTCAGTGTCTAAATTTCTGCCATTTCTCCATTACGCTCATCCTTCTTTGCTTCCTCCTCATCAGCGCTTTACTGTAAACAGTTTAAAAGAAGAATGACTCATGCTGCTGTAATGTAGTGGGAGGAGCGTGGCTCGAGATAAAAAAATATCACTGTGAAGTTTCAAAGGAGAGGAAAGAATAAAGATGGCCGATGGGCTACACGGGGGAGTTTCACGAACTAAAGGATGTGAAATCATTGCGGGGTTCCTGAATAAATGTCATCGGTTTCGTTATAGCAAATAATTTGCAGTGTCATATCTGCAAAAGCATTACTCACAGTTCTCCAAGAAGAGTTCATACCCACACGAGTAAATGTAAGCACCCACAGATGAGCACATTGAAACACATGTGGAGCCCAGCACTCTGATAGACCGGTGTTTTTACAGCTGGGAACAGACAAGAAGCCAGTGCAACAGTGACATGGATCATCAGTGTGTGTGTGTGTGCACATAAATTGTAGTGTTTTGTAGCAGATTAACCCTTATTATACACTGAAGCTTTGTGACGTACGGTCTCAACTCTAGACGCACTCTGACCTGCTGATGGTGCTCACATGGTTAACCTAAATTCATCTGTGCAGATATTCGGGCCAAACACAGGCTTGATGGTAATGCCTGGACAAATTTGTAGCACGCCTATAAATAATCATATTATTAATGTCCTGATACATATCCTCAAACTGTGTTTGATCTGGTTCCAGGTTTGTGGAGCAGGGAGTGTATTTTGAGAGTGCTGGTTTCCCCATCTGTGCGACCACAGTGCTGGGCTGCTCTCCCTGCATCTTTCTGCCCACTGTTCCCACGCCTCTTTCTGGGCTAAATACATATTTAGGGAAATACTGAGCAGCAAATCATACGTCCTGCTCTCTCAGTGCAGCCGTTTTTACTACTTTTATAGAGTTTGAGCAGAGAAACTGAACTTGTTCTTTTTGTTAACACTGGACCAAATGAGTGTTTATTTGTCCAGGTAAGTTTCGCCGAGCATGAATGCCCCCCTTTCACGTGGTCCCTGCTTCCGATTCATACAGTGGTGCAGGTTCAAGCCGTAGAGCAGCAGTTGACAACCACAATCTTCCACAAAGCTGTTAGGAATTAGCAGCCTTGATCAAGGTCATGTCACCAGTTTGCATATCTAAGTGTTCGGTTACTGCTCGCTCACAAAAAAAAAACTCAAATAGGTCTGCACTTTGGAAAACGGATCCTCCAGCCAGACCAGAGTTTAACAGACATGCTGTATGTGTGCCAGTCATAAAAGACCAATCACTTCATAGCCTCTTCCACTGTCCATTAGTAAAGCTCTTTAAAATGCCCAGTACTATCAATACAAATTATCCCAGGAAGTTGGTGCTACTTCCTCGTGAAGAGAAATGAATGTCAAATGGATTCCTATGTATAGCGGCACTGTTTAGCTAGTTCAACCGGAGCTGTGGAGCCATTTGAACACATGCAAAGCAGGCTAAATGGATTTTCATGACGTACGTGTGTGTGCGTGTGTGGACGCAAATGTGCTTGTGCGAGCGTGTGCATGAGTAATGAATAAGATCCTGGCACATCACAACCGGGTTCCTCTAATGCACTCCCTGCAGAGCAGAAGAAATAAACAGATAAAGATGAAGTGGACGTGAACGCAATAGCAAAGAAAAGAAAGGGAGAGAGAGAGAGAAAGCCAAGAGTGAGAGTGAGAGTGAGCAAGAGAGGGCAGGAGGAGAGAGGAGAGGAGGGAGGGAAGTTTCAGAATTGTTATTGGAGCCGTAGAAGTCATTTCTGACTTAAAGAGTTCCAGATGTGGGCCAGCCCCTGAGAAAGAGAAGGAGTCGGAGAGAAATCAAGAAGAAGGAATATTAAACACACTGTATGCCCTTCCATATGATCAGTACCCTTCTGTTCTGTTCTGACGCGATCTGGTTTGAGAGTGTAATTAGCGTATCTTTGCTGTTGTGTACAGGCTTCAGCAGCTTGGGGTTCCAGGGCTGCGGAAAGCAAGGTTTAGGGTGTGGGGAGTCAGGTGGTAAGGGGGTATGGGTATATGACTTGAACAGCCCAGTCTTCAACCTATAAAAAGCTAGGGTGGTCAGAATAATGGTCTGTTGTTATTACACAGACACACACACACACACACACACCAAAACCGTAACTCACCAAAATAGAACCCAACCAAAAAGACATCCGGTTAAATACGGGGACAAAAGCTGCTCTTTAACTTATTTTGCAATAGAATAGCTCTAACTCAACCATATGGCCTCGATATAACGGGTAAGGGCCAATGCACTGTTTTTTTTTAACGCTTGCAGGCTTGAATCGAGTGAAGATCCTGAAGAAACCAATGGAAACTGCACATAATATGAAATGTAAGGGCTCAGTGAATGATCTTTGCATGCATGAGTGCAAGTTGGCTAACTGTCTATCAAACGCCGACTTGATCTCAGCCCATTAGAAAGTTGGCAGTGTCACAGCATTAACTGCTTCTTCACATGCATGAAAGAGAAAGGTGCTCCGCATGATGACTCCGATCAGCAGTGGGCCCGCTGCCCTGTTGTAATAGCTATCTCCCTCTCTCTCTCTCTCCTATGAATATGTGTATGCACGTGGATGTGTATGCAAAGCTTTCCAAGCATTTGTTTTCACTCCCTCTCTGTTGGGCTAAGCCGTGCGATCACACAACAAAAGGCTATTGTGCTGTCGTAAAGCGCTCTGCTCCGGGGAGCTGGTAGTGGGCCACAAACAAAGGCTGGTTACAATGTCCCAACACAAGCTCATGAATCAACTCAACGCTGAGCTGCCAAAAACAGCCGCGGAAAAGAGCCTACCAGGGTTTGACAAAGAGGGAAGGTAAAGAGAGCCGATAGAGGAGGGAGGTGAGGATGGAGGAAACAAACGGACAGGGAGCAGGATGCACAGCTGGAGCTGGAAGAGAGGGAGGAGGGGGGAGAGATGGGATGTGTAGATGGTGGTGGGTGAAGGAGATTTGTCCAACAGGAGGAGAGCGGGATGAGGAAATGAGAGAAGGGGAGGATTTAAAAAAGAGAGTGCAGCAAGCACAGCAGGGGGATCAGAGGTGAAGTCGGCCTCGACAAAGAGCTGTGCAAACAGACAAGCCTCCTGCCTGTGCACTAAAGGCTCTCAGCACCCCAAATCACAGCAGTAGAACAAGAGTGACATGAGAGGGACATGTGAGGACTCGACTGTGTAACTGATGAGAGTGAGGTTGTTAAAAGTCAAATTTGGCTGCCCAGTACAGAGTCGTACAGAGTCATACAGCGCTGGTCAGAGAGAAAATGCCCTCTTTGTTCGCATCTGATGCCCGTGTTCTGTTTTTTCCTTTTCCGACAGGTCAAATTAGCAACGAATCCATCAAACGCTCACACACAAAGAGCCGCTATTGTATCCAGCAGCAGGCCACATTCACCTTTTCCTAACTGTCAGGGAATGGAAAGTGGTGACCAGCACTCTGGAAGCATAGTGTGGCAGAACCAAAAAAAAAAAAACTTTGGGGATGTTTTGACATCCATTACAACACACAGCAAAACAGACACTGAAAGCTGCCATTTGGATAAAGTGACCCTCAGGACAACTGGACATTGTGTTGGTTTAAGAGCACCAAAATAAATAATTTAAATATATTTACCGTTGGCGTTCTTCCCACAGATCAGGTGCTCATAGTGCTGCAGGACTCCCCACAGCTCCGCGTCATTGTTCACCAGCCCCTCGAGGGCCTCTGCGCTTACTGGGGCGTACGCTGACCCCGAATCCGGGCCCAAATGACCCCTCTCGGCCATCAGCACCCGGGTTCCTATCTCCTCCACCAGCGCCTCCATGCACGCGGTCAAGCATATGGCCGCGTACTCGTGGATGCGCACGGAGATGCGCGTGTCCACCATCCAGCGGAAGAAGCGTCCCACGGAGAAGGAGAGGCCGCAGCGGGCGGACTTGCCCTTCCTCAGCAGCTCCCCGGCGCTCATGCTGTACATGGAGATGGCCTTGACCGTGGCGGAGACGCAGTGGTCGGCCAAAGCCCAGCTCAGCACCAGCCTCATGGCGCTCTGCACCTCGAAGCGCGTGCAGCGGCAGTGCATGACGCTGAGCCGCTGCGCCTCCCTGGAGATGCGGATGAGAGCCCGGCGGAGGAGAGCCGACAGCCGCCTCACGGCTTCCGGGGAGAACGCAGGTGCAGGTCCGCCCTTGACACTCCAGCTGCCGGCCACTTTGCGAAGTATCTTGGCCACCTCCTCTTCGCTCCAGGGGAACTCCTCCAGCTCAGGTAAGCGGGGGCACTTGGGGAAGATGTCCTCCGGGTCCTCGGGGAGGACAGTGTTGACCGTGTCCCAGCTGTTGTTCCTGCTGTTCATGGAGCCGGAGTAGTACCACCAGTTGCCCCGGTGAGGGGCCGTCATGAAGGCCTGGGAGTTTGACTTGGAGGAGGACAGGCTGAGGGATTTGCAGGAGTCCCCCGCCCCGTAGCCAGAGTCCAGGGTCAGGTCTTCCAGGGTTTTCATGTGGACATTGCTCAAACCAGCCATTATTGTGGAAGTTTGTCTTCTTCTACAGGAGTTTGTTGTTAAGAGGAGAGGTAAACCTCGTCGACGGTTTACCTGAAGTCAATCAAACAGCAGCCGAAACTCCTGGATCTGGACGGACTGGTTACACGGCGGCACACTTGCCAGACATGCTGCGGGAAAAGGAGTTCAGTGAAAACAACAATAAACTCCTTCAGCAAAGCAAACTATACTGTCGCCAACAAACGAGACAACCGGGGGGGATTAAACGTCGCAGCCGTCTCACCTTTCCCCGGGTGCAGCGGAGGGATTTAAAGTTTCTCCTCCGGGTATCCACAGTCTTTTAAAAACCACGACGCCCTCTGAAAACAACCAGACCCGGTCTCAGTCCGTTACAACACGTCCCCCCCTTTTTAACGCGCCGACAACGGTTTCGTTTCCGTAGATAACCGCTGAAAAGTCCGCGACTACCTCATCTCTGTCCCGTCCCGGTGCTCGCTTGCTCAGGAACAGCCTGCGGGGAGACACTCCGGCTCACAGATGTGTGAAAGGAGGGACCGCTGCTGAATGGCAACGCGGAAGCGGCTCGAGAGCCAATCAGGAGAGGGCCCGACTTTTTGCGCTCAGCCAATCAGCACACGATCCAATTCTTCCCCCTAAATTTAGGAGAGTTCAACTTTGTTTCGCCCCGAACGAGCATCAAATGAATTCCCTCAACATGTGCGACCCACATATTCAATTCAGTTTATTTATAGCCCGGAATCGCGATTCACAACAGTGCCTCATAGGGATTTACAATCTGCTTTACATTAACGTACGACATCCTCTGTCCCAGCTCTCATTAAACCCTCTAAAAATCCTCCATATGGCTGTATGTGCTTTCACACTTGAGGAACAGCATTATTACCAGCTTATTATAGCTTCAAATTACAACTATTTAACATGTGAGTTGACAGGCTTTATGCATTTCTCATTATCATTAACAACGCATTGCAATTAAATAGAGTATAATAATGTGTAATTGAACACATTTAACCATGACTGAATGAATCCGTGGCGAGGTGTTTCCCGTTCGTTTATATGGAGGGGAAATTCTTCTGGTTAGACACTTGAAACCAAACTGCACGCCAACTTCAGTTAGTCAGTGTTGACTCTGGTGGACTCGGTTTGCCGCCTGCACTTTGGCAATCTCTCACCTGCAGTCTGTAACAGAAATGGAATCTGTTAAGCCCTCGGTAGTAACGTAAGAGGAGCGGTGCTTACTTGGATTTGATTAGGCTTAGAGCTTTCACACAAAGTGCACTTTAAAAGCTTATTTAGGATTGTAAGGAAGACCGATGTGTTGTCATAGCTTAAATAAGTGAGTTTTTTTTTGTATACTGGCTCATATGGTTTGTACCCAGTCCACTTCTTTATGCTCATTCAGTATCATTTCAGGAAAGTAATGCCAAAAAGTGTAAGCTCTCGCTTTCAAAACCAACTTTGAGCAAATCCTCTTACGAAACTTCACCTTTTCGGAGAAGCGTGCGGCCCTGTTTGTTGTTTCTGGTGAGGTGCCGTAGCATGTTCGAGGTCAAATAAAGCAAACATATCGAAGAGGCCTGTGACTACCTGCTTCTCATCACTCTGCACTCACATAGACAGGCAGGGCGTGCCTCCCCTGGCAGGGAGTCCAACGTTATTATACAATCATCAACCTGCACAACCGCAACACATTGTGAAAGTGGCTGTAATGACTGTTTTCTTGCACATATACACACTGTAAGACAATTCAGGCTGGTTTAACTTGGAAATGAAAGTTCCCTTGCTGCCCTGAAAATGCAAGTTACTCAACTTGAAGACTATTTTTGTTTCAACTGAGAAAAAAAAGTCAATTCATTTGACTTAACTACAATGTTGTAGTTTTCTCGACATTCATTTTAAGTTGATTGGACTTTTAATCACTTGTTTTTGTTACAGGACATGCTGTGAATGCTGTGGAAAAGGTGACTCAAACACACACACTCTCCTACATCACAGTCTATGAATCACTCAGCCAGGGCTCAGTAAGGAGGCAACCTTTCAGTCCAGTTTGCCAGAAAAATCCTCCAAATGAGATCAGAAGACACACAGGGCGTAGAGGAGATCACAGGAGGTTAGCAGTTGCCTCATCCAGACCTCATGTAGCTGCGTTGTGGACGCCGTTTGCCTCATGGTCAGTCCGTGTGTGTGCATAATCAGGGCCGACCAACACCAAGAACAAAGTGGCACAGAGGAGGGCTCAACAAAACTCAAAACAAACGACCAACGTGGTGCTGAAAACATTACAGCTCTGTTGGGTTTTTAAAAAAAAACATTTGTTTCGTGGGTTACGAAATATGCTGAATGTGATATTACTTCAATTTAACTCAGAATGGGTAATGTCAGGGTGAGGGTTGCAGAGGGTTTTTAACTTTTTCCATCTATAAAAGTCCATGAAGGCCTATTCATCTCAGCAGAATGTACATCTCTTAATCTAGTAGAATGTACTTTATTCAAATAGCTTTTTAATCACAAAAAGTAGGTTTGGAGGTAGGATATAAAAAAAAAAACTCCCCAAGGCAGCTCATTGTCTAACTGTTAATGCATAAAGGAAGTGATGTGTGGTGGTGTTTCTCTGAGTGTGTAGGAGGGGGATTTTGTACAATAGCAAAGTTCATGTCTATTCAGTCATATCGCGCATTTCCTCCTACACTCAACCTCTGCTCAGAAGTAAAATATTGATATTCCTTTTTCATGTTCCTGTGTGTGAGCTCATTCAACTGCAGTATGTGTACTGTATGTGTGTATGAGTGTATGAGTGGAGCACCACCGTGTGGTCAGATAGGGAATAGCAATACTTTTGACATGTCTTAGAAGAGACAACAATACATCCATCCATCCATCCATTTTCTACCGCTTATCCTGTATTTAGGGTTGCGGGGGGGCTGGAGCCGATCCCAGCTGTCATTGGGCGAAGGCAGGGTACACCCTGGACAGGACGCCAGTCTATCACAGGGCCGACATGTAGAGACAGACAACCATTCACACTCACATTCACACCTACGGGCAATTTAGAGTCACCAATGAACCTATCCCCATCCTGCATGTCTTTGGACTGTGAGAGGAAGCCAGAGAACCCGGAGAGAACCCACGCTTACACGGGGAGAACATGCAAACTCCACACAGAAGGAACCCGGGCCGACCCGGGGATCGAACCCGGGACCCTCTTGCTGTGAGGCGAGAGTGCTAACCACAGCCGACAACAATACAACCGAGCAAAAACACAGAAATATAAAAAGCAGAAAAAGGATTTGGACGTAAGCATAAAATTTTATTTGCAAAAAAACCCAACAAATCAAAAGTACAATACATTCTTAAAACCTTTTCTCTACAAAACAATTTCACAGAAATTACCTTGGAATGTATATTCCTATTTTTCATTTTTATGTGTATTTTATAGATATATATCTATATATATCTATACATATATAGATATAGTCTTATATTTAATGTGTTTCTTTTGTTCTTTAAATAGTCCCATGTCAGTGTTAAATGACGTTCAGTAGACCTCTTCCTGTAGAGGCAAGAAAAGGGTCTTGGAGGGCTTTTGGACAATCATCTAGTCAATAACAGATCATTAACTCTCATCCACCTGTGTGTCCAGCCTTGGGCCCTCCAGCCACTCCCCATCAATATTAAGTACCGTGTTGCATAAACAGAAGCATTAGGAGCCCGGCCTCCAGCCAAACTAAGGGGAGCAGACGGGGGTCCTGCTGGACTGCAGCTGCCATTGAGTCTCCATCACACCTCTTGATTTCACTCAGTAGTCATTAGTACAATGTCTATGCATCTCACCGATGGGGGCGACTGGCTGGTAAAGACCTTTCCCTCCTGCTTCTATAAGGTAATATAAGAAAACACACTGACACGTCTGTAATCCACCGAAGAGAACCACGTTTCCGTCTTTTACAGTGTATCTAAATTTACAGTGACATTACAGCCTGCTGATAAATAACTGTGTATTTCCGTCTCTCCCTGCCCTCTCCTGTCGTTAGAGTAGTTTAAAAACTGCCTGCAGCCAAACCCTGATAAAAGGCACACATTTGTGAAACAGCCTTGCCTTGCCGCACCGTGTCCGACACGCGAACTGGCCTCGCCTTCGTTGGAGCTTCACACGAGCTTAAGAGAAGGGTGTAGATGTTTTAAGCATCCCCTGTCCCTATATGGTATTCATAATGAGAGATTTTAATCCCTCATTCCAATGTTTGAAATACAACTCTTAGCTCTGAAAATGCTTCACACAACGGTGTGACAACGTTAAATTAAAATGTCAGTGAGCAGTCCTCTGCTTCCCTCCTCCAGTTTGATGTTCCAGTAAGCAATGAGGTTAGAGAAGTGGAGGGAATGGAGGACACCGTTACGTAGAGATGTAACGTGTTTCAGAACAGAAAAATAGCACCCTAAATGTTACTACATCCATACTGAGTCAGGACCAAAATAATAAGTAAGACAACAAAAATGAATGCAGTCATTAATGAGTTGATGAGAGATTCAGAGGGAGAGAGAAGGACAGAAAGATGTCAGCATCTGTTTTTTTGTGATTCATAATATCAGGAGAACGTCTGCACCTCGGCCATAATGATATCCAACAGGTAGTAGATGAATGGATGCTGCTTTACCAAAGACAAACGTCCTCTACTACTCCATCTACGCCACCACGTCTGAATTATCCCAATAACACGTCGACACACATTCTATTAGGCTCCCCCGTGTGTTAGAGAAAAAAAAAGATCTTAGGTTGTCTTCACGTCTCCTTGTTAGAAAAAAAAGGTGCTTCCTGTCATCGTAAGCACACACCAGCGGCAACACACTCACATACACTTATATATGTACATCCCCACGCACACACACACACACAAAAACAGCTGCTTTCCAGTCTGTCTGAAAACATTGCACCAAAAAAAATGGACCGAGAGAAGGAGAATGAAAATGACTCTCTTCTCTCCGTACAGTAGTTCTGTCAGTGAGGCAAAGTGATGACTCGGGTCTATCTGCGTAAACGGGCTCGCGTGTAAAAGGTTCGATTTGGACTCTGTTTCCTTCGTACGGCCGACGCCAGAAAACAGAGACGTCCCTGAAAGGAGCCTCTTTCAAAATGAAGGCAGAGTTCAGGCAGTGAGCGAGCTCCCCCCCCCCGGGTCTCTCTCCCTCTCCCTCACACACAGTGGATCTGCAGGTAGGTTTCAGAATCCTCCGACCAGAAGGGGGCGCTATCCCTTGGGAGTTTTCTTGTTCTGGGCGTTCCACATGCCCCGTTTGGAGTGGTAGTAGTGAAAGAAGTTCCTCAGGCGCAGTCTTTCTACCTCCAAACCGTTCTGCAACACCCTGAGGTGGGGAGGAGAAACACGGAGTTAAAACTGGGTGATAAGAGAGAACACTGGGTTAACAGCCATAGCAGCTGTTACTAAAAAAAATAAAAAAAATATGATCATCAGCTGACCCAATTTCAATCTGTGTGGTATCTCAACATGCTGATTGATTTATTTACTCAATTATCCATCTGGCTGCTTCTGTACCCAAATTATCATAATTGCTGTTTTGATAGCAGCAGCCTTTTGTTGAAGTTCTCTTTTAAATGTTAATCAGTTGCTTCTCCAATCATTTATTATCTGTCCCTTGTTTTTAAATCCACATGAATCACCCTTCACATCGGCATACATTAGATCCACCATCCACATTTATTTCAAAAGGGAATATGTCTCTTTTAAAGCCGGTTGTCAACCGTTCACTGACAAGGAATTCAGCACATAAAAGGCTAATTTTTTTGTATGCAGTGCTCACATCACATGGAATTCACCATGTCTACATTACATGGCCTCCAGCAAACATCATGGAGAACAACAAGGGCAAAACAGCATCACCGATCTGTGTTCACCAAATAGCTCAAAAAACACAATCTGTAGGCAATTTAGGATGTTGTGATCAATTTTCCATTCAGCCACAATCGCTTCTGTACAAGTACTGTACTACCATTAAAACCATATAATGATCAAATCATTCCAAAGTGTAACTGTAAACTCCTAACAGTATTCAGTGCAGGGCTGCTGTGTCGGCTTGTTGCCGGGTTACCTGTCCAGCAGCTCCCAGTCCTCTCCACCCCAGCGGTCTTTGAACTCCTCCGTATTCATCCCTCCGATCTTGTCAAAATCAGACTTGTAGATTCCAAACAGGCCGAAGCCGTTCACCTCCCAGTAACCTGAGGAAAAAAGAAAAGAAAAAAAAAGAGAAAAAGTTAAAAGCATAGTAGTAAAATATTCCTCCCTTTGCACGCCGTTGCAAGTTTGCGCTTCTGATGCAAGAGCCTTGATTATGCATGTAAAATAAAAAAGCTGGATTATGAATTCAAAGTAGCTATCTGGATCTATGAGTTTGAGTGAAAGCACAAAAAACTTGAAAGCAATACGTGAGCAGGGTTATTCCTGTACGAGCCCACACACACATACTAGTATTGTGTGTGTGTGTTTTGCTGTGTGTTACCATCAGGCTCTGCTGGGGAGCTGCCACAGCTGAGCCTCATGACGATCGGGGCAAAAGCCAGGCGTCCCTCCACACAGTGCTTCCTGATGCTCTCCAAGATGTTGAGAGGGAAGTGGATGTGCAGATCACACAGGAACACGATGCTGTGGCTATCCTGCAAGAGGAAACACCAACAAACGTTCATCACATCTTTCGTATGTCAGGGAAAAAAAGAAGGAAAATGAGCGTGAAGGTTTGACGATTCTAAATCTGTGTTCGCGTTCGCTTAATACGGGATTTTAAGATTAAAAAGAAGTGAGAAGTCTGGGCTCAGCAGCGGTGGCTTGTCTCCCCTTCCAGCTCCCGCAGGTCACTTAGACATGAGTGACGGCGCTGTCATCCCGCCGTGACAGCGCTGACACTCAACTGACGGCTCAACGTCTGTCCATATTTCCAGCGGCTCCACCCCCCCCTGTGGGTGAGTGTGTGTAAGAGCACACACACACAACCTGTGAAAGGGAACGAATGTGACAGCGGTGGCATACACATGACAGAGGAAATGCAGCGTACTGTCTAAGCGATTCCCTGTCAACCACAGCCGGGCACTATGGGAAACGGGAGGAGGGTGAGACCCGCGGCCCCCGTGACAGACCGGCCGAGCGGCGATGTATTCATTATGCATGAGTGCTCTTTCTGTCTGTCCATCAGTAAAGGTCGCGCGGTCACTGTGAGCGGCTGAAGTTCAGCTGAGTGGCCTTTTCTTTGTCAGCACACATATTGTCGCGTCGCCTCAGTGGGGCGTTCGTTCCTCTAACCTCGATGGTGTCCACTCCGATCTGCAGTCCCGCTGAGCGCTCAAAGTTCCCCTCTCTCCTCAGATACTCGTATCTGTCGAGACAAAAACATACACGCAAACCTTGAAGGTGCTGTAAAGCAAGTTGAAAATGTTTTCTGGTGAAGTTTCACACACACACCTCGGCACGCTGCTCTCTCTGAGCGCCTGCTCCACGTCCATGTCTTCGCTCTCAAAGTCGACAATAATGATGCTGAAATTGTCATCCTTCGTCTGGCGGTGAAGATTCTCCATGTCAGAGATAAACTGCTGCACCCAGCGAGCCTGGTTCTTCACTGAAGGACGGTCAGAAAAGCGAAAAAGCAGACAGATTAAAAGAAATGATTCTTCTTCTGGCTGATTAATCTCAGTGTGACGGTTATTAATATGCAATTTATTCTGACCTGGCACCACGAAGTGCACCATGACATCTCGTCTCCACTGCAGCATGACCGGCTGGCAGAGCAGAGGCTTGGCGTAGGCGGTGCTCCAGGGGGTGGCGCCGGGCCGGGCGGGGGGTCGGGTGGAGGGAGGGGGCGGCGGCGTGGTGAGGCTGGACGTGGCGGCCGACGGGGCCGAAGCCGGCGCCGAGGCCGGGGCGAAGTCCGTGTTCTCCAGGCTCTCCTCGCCCTGCCTGCCGCGGTGGAGCAGCAGGTAGATGTATTCCGACAGACGCACCACGCTGCGGCCTCTCTCCATCAGCTCCAGCTCCACCAGGTAACGGTTCCCTCTCGCCGAGTCGCGGCGCTTTTCCACGTTGACGATTCGCAGCAGGGTGTAGATCCTGGGGCAGAGGCAGGGAGAAAAAGGCTTCAGAAGCACAGAATGGTTGTTCATGCTCTGAAATACAATATGAGAGCGAGGTAGAGGACGCAAACATTTCTTATATCATTCTCACAACTGGTGTAATTATTGTTTGAGAGTAGGAAGACCACTTGCAAAAATGTGGCTCCTCATTATCTCTGGCAAATGAATTCAGAGTTGTGTGATTTGGGCTTAAAAATGAAAACAGAGCTCATTTACACAAATTATATCAATGTTTGTAAGCACCGCTGCAGAAAAATGGTAATCAGCACATGGAGGACCGCTAACGTGGAGTCAGGGCACTGGGGCATGACCAATATGTTCTCAGGGAAATGACTTCTTGCTTTACATAATGGTGGAGCACAGAAACCGCATGAAAACTCACAAGGTTGCAGGGAAACATAAGCCGCCTTTTAGTCTCACATTACCCCCCCCCCCCCCCCCCCTCCTCTCCCCCTTTATCCTCACCCTCCGTTGCGTTCGTTGAGTTTCTCCATGTACTGCGCCAGCACGTCCACCACTTCGCTCTCCGCCAGCTGGAGGTTGCCGGACACGTTGCAGCGCAGGTCGTTCCAGTCGGAGCGCAGCAGCTCAAAGTCCATCGGGTTGACCGAGAAGGTCCTCTGCCAGTTGATGCTCTCCTCCGCCCAACCTGGCCGGGCCTCGACCTCCTCGTAGCTGTAATCCGACATCTCGCCCTCCTCCGGCTCTGGCTCGGCGTCGGGGTCAGGATTAGAGCGGCTTGTCTCCGGGCCGAGTTCTGCCGGGTTGGGGTCTGGCTCCGGCCGGTGTTGGGACTCGGTAATCTCGGAGGTCCTGAGGTAAGAGGTCACCCGTGTCTGACCTTGGAGTGTGTTTTCGGTGGAATTTAACCGTAGCTGGGTGACAGGAGGCGTGTCTTGATGCTGGGACAGAGGGGTCAGCGGGTCTTTGCTGAGCATGTCAGCAGTAACGGTAGTCTTTAAATCCCGGTGCTCCCCTCTCCTCCTGCTCTTCTCTGCTTGCTTTGCCCTGATGGCAGACCTGTGCACACTTTCATCCCGTATGTTGACGCTTCCATTGTGACTTAACGCCTTACCCTCTTTTGTAGGGAGGTTGGGCCAAAGCTGAGGGGCACTAACAGGACTTCTACCTCCAGTTACGCCTCCGCCAGCGTGTCCTTTGGCTCCCAGGTTGACCAGCCTGGTGGTCTTCCCAGTTTGGTACAGAAAGACCCCCGGGAACACCTCCCTAGGGTGGCGCGACGCCCTCTCCTCCCTCCTCTCTCGACGCTGCTCCCTCTCCCTGTCCCTGCTCCCTCTCCTTGGCAGGCCGAGGCCTGGTGATGTAGATCTTGTTCTCCTCCCTCTTCTCCTTCTTGTTTCCGGGGAGCTTGTTATCACGGAGGCTGTTGCCATGGGCAGAGTTGCTGAGGATCTGCTTGGCTCGGCTGGCAAGGGCAGAGAGGGAGGACTTTTGGGGGAAAAGGAGGGACGACTTGCTCAGTTTAGGCAGAGTTTCAGCTCCCTTCTCTCCTCCCCCTCCCCCTCCCCCGCCACCTGCTCCTCCTCCCTTCCTGCCAGGGCTCAACTCTGCAGGCCCGGTGCGGATCCAGGACAGGGAGCGACCGTGGACCACGCTGTCCGTGTCAGGCTGCAGAGCCCGGGTGTGGGGCTCGTCGAGTCCCGTCCTGGTGTCCTGCCTCATGCTTGTGTGATCTCGACCCCAGTCCCCGTCCAGATCCCTCCCCATCTGTCCGTCTCTTGTGAGGGAAGTGTCTCCTTTCTCTGCGGCGGCTGATACTGTTGACGGCTCCCTCCTCCTCCTCATCGTCAGGGTCCTCCTCCTCTTCCGCCTCTCTGCCAGCTGGCGTTGGCGCGGGTTTCGTGTGCTGGTGGGAGGGGTTGGCGGTGCGGATGGTCTGGCTGGGATGCGAGGGCTTCTTGGGCGACTGAGTGCCAACGATCTCTGCCTCGTCCTCTACATCCACCACCTCCTCTTCATCCAGGAAATCTGGCGACACAGAGGACACAAAGTTGAAAGTGTGTGTGCGTGTGTGTAGAGTACACACGTGTGAATTAGAGGGTGTTGGTTCATTTTTCGTTACCATCTGGGTTGGGGAAGAAGAACGGTCTGTCGTCTTCCTCCTCATCCATCTTCATATATTTGTAGAATCCAAACCTGGCACAAGAGGAGGCAGCACACACACATTAACACACACACACACACGTCCCCATGCATTGAAAGAAGGTCTCAATGTGCCTTACAGCATAATCAACTCTTAGTGAGAGGTTGCATGAATCACTGCCATCAAATTCACAGACACTCGAGCAGTTATTCTGCATAATCGTCGTGCTGCTCGCTCACGTATACAAGACAGAGACGAATGTCCCCGTTGCTCTCGGAGAGATAAAAGCAGTAATGTCCTTACTTCTCCAAATAGATAGGGGACTCTCTGTAGAAACACTTGTTCTCTCGCTCCATGTGGGTGAGACGCGTGAAGTCATTGGGGTAAACGAAGGACAGATAGACCTGAAGGAAAGAACATTCACAAAACCCAGAAAAAAAACACTGATAAGGGACTTCATTCTCATTCAACAGAACTCTATATATTATATCAACAAAATCAGCCACTTACTCTTTATAATGTACAGTGATTTATGTCAATTCCTTAAATAGATATGCTGTGTTTTTGTCTCTGCAGCTGCTGCAGTAACTAGTGTTGTCCTAAAGGGGGGAGCAGAGCTCAACACTATCTACCACCTTCAGCCTCAACATGGTCTCATACAGCAGGAGTGATGCAGTGGTGATGTCCAAACCAGCATGTGCTTAACTTCTCTGGACAGTGAATATGCTGACTCTGTAATGGGATACTTTAAAGCCAGTTAAACTACTACTGTCGTAATTATAGGCACTTCTGATGAGCCCAGGGGTCGAATTTAAATAAAAGCTCTCACACACACACACAAAAAAAATCACCACATATCCCGGAGTCGAGGGTCATTTTCCAGGGAAAGTGACTTACAAATTGCAGGCCCTGGTATCTGGCGATGGGGAAATCTTTGACCACGTAGGTTGGAGAGTAGAGGCATGCCGGAAGAACGTTTTCCAGGCGGGAAGGGTCGATCGTGGGAGCTGAGGAGAGAGAGAAGGGGGAGGTAAATATTTGAGATCAGGTACAAAGCTGGGAGATGATCGGGCCGACGAACACAGACAGCCGGAGGAAATGACAGTAGACTGACTAAAGCTAAACTGGCAGTCAGAGATACTGTGAGCCAGACAGTCAATCAGACAGTAAGGGAAAATGACAGGCCAGAAAATCAGGATGGGGACAGAAAAATGGTGACAGGCGTGTTAGATTTACTGCTGTAGAAGGTGTCCCTGGGGTCCGGCTTCAGCATATCCGCCCCGTGCTGCGTGATGCGGCCTCCCCGAGCACCCTGGGGCTGAGCCTCCTCCGGGAGACGGATGTGACTGGCCAAGGTCTGGGGGATGTGGTCCACGCTGTTCATCTTCAGAGTGGACTCGTCTGCAAAGTACAGAGAGACACACACACAGATGATGTGTTTTATTTGATTGATGGATTGAATGACGGACAAATTTGACATCAGTCGTCGGAAGGAAAATGTGCCAATCATCATAAATCTTTCACAACCGTGAAAAGGTGAGGAATGGGGAGAAAAAAAAGGGAGCAAAAGGAGGAGAACAGAAACAAAAGCTGAGAGGATCTGGAAAAAAAAAGTTGGATGAAAACAAATACGAAGCAGAGCAGAGTAATAATTATACCAATCGATAGCAGGGAAGGAGGGGAGAGCATCTGTGATTAATGGAGTGTCAGGAGCAAGGCCTGATGGGAGAAATGCTTTATAATTAACGTGGTGGTCAGCATCATTTTTAGGTCGGACCGTGCACATTCAGTGTATCTGTGTGCACACGCCACACGGAGAAAGCTGTTTTATTTAACTTCCTTTCTTCTAACGATGTGCTGTCAGATCCTCAGTTTACGACTACACACAAGCCTCGCCAAGACTAATTATCTACGCTACCGAAATCCTCAAACGAAGCAAACAAGCAAAGAGAACAACAGAACCCTCCTTCGCTTTCCTTTGATTCATTTGATATCATGTTGTAATAAAAAAAAAAATATACAGCATTTTTCTGTACAGCATAGATATCAGTATTACCTCAGCCATGTGGTCATAGCACGCACATATGGCAGCCATTTATCATGTTGTGTGTGTGTGTGTGTGTGTGTGTGTGTGTGACGGTGGAAATGCATAAACAGCTACCATATGGGTTGTGCTTTTATGTGCATTTTCATTGATTCTCCAGTGAAAAGGCATTATCGCACCACTAAAGAGATGTATTTGTTGTATTATTTTACCGCCGTATTAAACTGCCCCGCAAATTCAAATATTATGTACCATGAACAGTGATCCTGACATAAAAGACAATAACATTTGTAAATATTCAATAACAGGGCTGCAACTAACGATTACTGTCATTGTGGATTAAACTGTTGATCATTTTCTTCATTAATCGATTAGTTGTTTAATCAACAAAATGTCTGAAATGGTGAAAAAAGTAAGGATCAGTGTTTCCCAAAGACCGAAACTCAAAGATATACAGTTTAATGTCATGGAAAAGTAAATTAACCATAAAAATATTCACAATTAAGAAGCTGGAATCAGATAATTTTTACTTCTATTCTTGAAAAAATGACTAGTTGATGATTAATTTAATTTTAATTTAATAATAGATTAATCGTTGCAACACATACGTCATGTTGTTTTTGTCAGCAGGATTTTTTTGACCATCCAGATCATAAATTCTGAAAATATGAATCAATCAATTAAAAGATGAGTTTAAGTGCGTACATGTATAATGTACCAAACAGTACCAGTTTGGTACAATAACAGCACAGAACGAAAATGAGCTGGGAAGTTTAGTTCAGGATCCCTTAATATGAAAACAGATGGTTGTTAATCTTCTTAAAGTCCATAAATCAAATTCTCTGACAAAAAAAAAATATAAATATATGGTATCGTGATGACTGTAATAAGCCCTGCCTGTCTGCCTGTCTACCTGCCTACCTGTCTGCCTGCGTGCTCTGCTGTTGTTTACGGTCATTATGATCATTATGGGGGACGGGCTGTCAGCGACTTTCTCCCTACATTCAATATCTTTTGGAGCGTGAGTTTGCAAGACTGGGTTGGTTTTTATCCCCATTGTTAAAATCTTGTGTCATTTGTGCTAATTTCTCCGGATTACCAATCCTGGCTTCAACTGCCGAACACGCGATCACCTACAGACGTCCCTCTGTCTCAAAGGGGAACGAATATAAAAACATTTTCCTCGGTGAGGAAATGGAGAAACCCCGTCGGATAGAACACATGACATAAAGGGAGGAGCAGGAAGTGACGGGTGGAGGGAGACAGATGAGGAGATGGTTATGTTTGAATCCAGCAGGTGACCTCATCTGCTGTACAAGGCCTCCTTCTTCCCCCGTCGTAGCCGGTAAACAAGCCGGCATACGTCCCTAGCAACCCGCGCAGCTTTGCCCAAAATGACAACTCCACACATCATTCTCTGTGCAGCCGGCAGCATTTTCCCTTGTTAACGATGCCGAAGCCCCGTGGCACGCTGCTATTTCGGGAGCTATAGAGGTGAGACTAGAGATCTACTTCAGGAGCTGCTGTTTCTCATCTCTGCCGCGAACGACACCTATGGAGAAAAATAGAGCATCTGTTATATTCTGTAGCATCTCTTTAGCCCCCGCATATACGACATGCCACGCTCTCACAGGAACGATCTGCAGCTCCTCATCTATAAGAGGGAAACAAATATGAAATAAAAAGGAACATATTGATTTGAAGCCTTTATCAAGACTTTGACGATACATGCAAGAAAAAGAAAAAGCTGATTATGTGACATTAAAGACCTGATCGATACCAGACGGGACTAATGACGTGGGTTTTTTATAGCATGATTTCCTGTTTCCATTTGGCTCTGAGCGAAACAAAGAGACCAGAAATGCACAAGAGAAGTATTTTTTTTATATTGTTAAAGAGTCCTGTGTGCATCTTTTTTTTTATGCAATGCGTCAGCAGGGCAGACCGGCTCTTACCTGTGTACAGGGAGATGTAGGCCGAGTCTATCACTTCGTATTTCAGGCCGGGGAGGAATGGACGCCACTGCGGGAGAAAGCAGACATGGAAAGAAAAAAGGGATTGAGTGAGAGGCGAGAACTAAATGTCAACACGTGGAAAGCATAAAGGTGAGCAGAAACCATCCATCACTGTTGGCAGGCAAAACAGCGACACTCTCCCCGATATTGATCCCGGCAACATCGCGGGATCGATCACACGCTGGGTTTTTGTATAAACACACTTAGCCAGACAAAGAAGAGGAAGCAGGGGTCAAAAAAACAGTGTGTGGCACACGAACAAATGAGAAGAAACCTGAGGCCGTAAGGGAGGAAGGAGCAAACAAGAGCAAAAAAAAATAACCCGGAGAAAATAGAGCGAGACCAGAGCCGTGACAAGTAGGTGTGAAGAGGAAGATCGAGTGACCTGAATACGGGGAGTAGCGTGAGGGGAGAAATCAAGAGAGGGCGAGGAGATACCATTCCTCTAAATAGATTTTACAATTACCGCGTCATTTCTCATTACCCAGGCCGTAATCACAGGAGACAGGCCGTTCTCCGACCCCCGGTCAAATCCAAACACCTCCACGTGTCTATGCAAATCTTACACACGTTTAAGGTTTTTCGATTTTTAGCCATTCACGCCTCGCTGCCGCGTAAAAGCCCAGAATGTGTTTTCTAACAGTATTTATAATGAGGTGCACACACGCCCCGAAACAAGTGCACATGTAGAACAACAAACAAGGACACGGCGCCGCGTCCAGCTGAGCAGCAGCAGGGAGCAGCTCAGTGGGCCACCCAGGGCTTCGGCGTCCGGCTGTCAGGATTTCAGAGTGGTTTGTCCTCAAGGTCGAGTCCGATGGTTGTCAGAGCTGCGACTCGAGGAAGGGCGAAGACCGCGTGTCACTGGTAACTTGTGAGGTTGCGACTGCGAGTCGGAGTGTTCAACCGTCACAAATGTGACTCTGATTTGGAGAAACAGCAGTGTTTTGTGTGAATTCTTCAAAAATGGAGGCAGTGGTTTGACAATATATATATATTTTTAAATCACAGATTGGTTGGATGTATTGCTGCAAAACAACAAAATGAAACATGTTTTTTCCATTTTTTGGTGTTAAATTTGAAGTGAGATCTAATGGCCGTTGATGCCGTGACTCATGGTTTACTCGTGTGCAGGTATGGATATTGTCAAACCCGGGCTCCACCCTGTTTCTAAATGCAGCGCCACACTCTGGTGGCCAACACATAAACACTTAAAATGCTGCATGAACCCACATGTGGCCTATCTCAAAATGCACCCTGTGGATTGTAGAAGAAGACAGATTCCCCCGAGGGAGGAACTGACCTGGTGTGCCTCTAGATGAGGGTTTGCATGTGCTCCTTATATGCACACACACACCCTATTTGTGTGTGTGTGCACCTGTGGGGTACGGGCGTGTCCTCTGAGTAACAGTGTTGATGAGGAGCAGCATGAAGGAGCAGAGGCCGGCTCGCTGGACCCACAAGTTCAACAGAGCGGAAAGAAAATCGATATCCGAGGGGAAATAATAAAAAGTACCAATCGCAGAGCAAAATGGCAGCGGGCAGCCGGCAGTGTTGTTTCATCACGTTTCATCATTCCTGGTCCACCCGGTGACATATGAGGGTTTGATATTGTTGGCCAAAAGAAGGTGTTGCTGCTTGTCGCATAAAGACAACACACACACACACACACACACTCACACACACACACACACAAATCGTTTCCTTCAATAAATCGGCCGCTCCAGAGCCAGAGGCTCTATGGATATGAAGTCACTGTAAGACGCGACGACATGATGGAACCGTCTCACCTTTCTCATTTTACGTCAAAATCGATTCCGATTTCAGGTTCAATAAGACGAACAGGAATAAACGCTTTCATTTAGCGGCGTCACAGTCCGGTCCTGGGGGATACACGGAACGGAGGCGAATCGGATCAGACAGCTCGACCGGACAAAGGCTGTCTGTGTCTGTTTCCAATCTGGCCTTTTCTTCCGTGTCTCAATTGTGCACACTTGGCCTTCAGCCCAAATTGGTAAACGGGGGGAAAAGTCTTTACAAGACGGGCGTTAACAAGCCTGACGACACCTGCCAGAGGGAGGAAGGCAGGACTACTGCTGCATACTATTTATCTAACCTTCATTTATACGAGGGAGGCTGGGTGACTCTGTGAGGTCACTCTTTGTTTGATGGCAGCACAACCTGGAAACTGCATGATGGTGTTTTAAGGTCACTGCACAACGTGAGCTACTCTTCAGATGCTGGCGACTGAGACTGAAGGACACGGAAGGTGATTCAACAGTTATATCAAAAAGGACAGCTGTATTTAATCACTTCACGTTCGTTAAAAATAAAACTATACATTTGTGACCTGTAAAATGTACATCTTCAATCGGAGGGAATGGGGTTGGGGCTTAATGCATTGTTGTTTCTGTTTTTTACTGACAGTGAGAACAATAAACAACAGACGTATCCTTCAAACACATACATCCATAATGAAAGTTGCAGACTGATATAAGATTAAAATGATCTAAAGTTGTGTTGTGAGACAAAGGGGCCCCAAGAAGCGGCCCGAGGCTGGATCAGGGATTGGATGAGGTAAATATTGATTCAGAGAGGCTTGTTTGTTCTCAGAGTTATGGTTTGGTTTTAAAAAAGAGAAGAAAAACAAATAAGACAGCGGGAGAGAAAGAAGTGGACTTCAGGGTTCCAATGAGATAAAAATCCTCAAAAGGCTTTGGGGGTTTTCGATTCGAGGGTCCTGCAAACAATCCTTCTGAAACGCACCATGTGATGGATCTCTGTGTTCTCTTTAAACCCACTGAATCATTAGACAACTATCTCTGCACAAAAACCATCACAGGACACAAACAGAGTGGAGGTTGTTACAGAGGAGACACAGCTGATGAGTCTTATAAATGGTCCTTCACCCCCCGTTTAGTCTGTGATCTCTTATTCTGGGTTTGAATGAAAGGTAGAACACAGCACCAGCTCCCTCGCTGACCCGCCTTTGTGTTACTGTTGACAAGTGTTCGGCCGCGGGAAACGGTGACTTCGCTGAGAATAACATGTCGCCAGCGAGCCAATAATTACATCCTGTAGATGTGGTGCAAACAAGGGGCAGCTAACAAGCTAACGAATTACCTTCTGGGGTCTCTTTGTTTAGGTTTAGGGGAATGTGGCTTTTGTGTCTGCAGTTACAAAGGAATACTTTGACATAATTGGGAATATGCTGAGAGTTAGATCGGAAGATTGACTCCAATCTCTCGTATACGGTAAATATGAAGCAACGTCGGCAGCCAGTTAGCTTAGCTTAGCATAAAGACTGGAAACCGGAGGTAACAGCTTTCAGGTTTTACATTGATTTCCTAGAAACATCTGATGCTTTATGACTGTTATGTGTAAATTGACATGTTTAGGTACATTGCATTATATATAAGGTAACTGGAACATCCCTGCTTTTTTATTTTATTTTACTCAACAGAGACAAAATATGCTGTAACTTTGAACTCTGTTTCTGTAAGATCAAACTCACTCTACAACACAAACTACCTCTGAGAAAATGAATGCAGTCGTTTCGGGGGCGTTTCCATGTTTACTTGACAATAAATGTGGCAAAGCAAATATATATAATGAAATCTGAAGGACGCGGACAGCAAAATAAAGCCCCAAAAAAAGGCACCTAGGACAAAAAGCTTGTGATTGATTATCCTCTTATTCAAATTGACACCTAAACAGAGCGAAACACGTGTATTTCCCGTCACACTGACATGAAAACAGCGGCTCGTTTTGCATGTCACATCATGTCTCGCCCGGGGGACGATGGAACAATATTCAAAGGGAGCTGAGGAGGTGGATGCAGCGACGGGGTGTTTTATTTTCTACGTTGAATTATACATTAGTCCGACGTCTCGAAGAACCAGACATTTCATAAAGACAAATGAGCCCAATATCCGTAGCAATCGCTGGCATGTCGCGATCCGACCGCCCTGCGTGCTCTGAGGGGGAAACCAGAGAACCAGAGCTCTCACTACATCCGAGTCCCAGCACACCTGCTAAAATACCGTGTCCGCTCTACAGCATAATGCTGAATGTATGAGCATGTCAAAGACACATTCAACTAAAACCAACCGCCACTCTCAAAATGTATTGAATGAAATATGAATCCAAAAGTGTAATGGACATGAGAACCGTTCCCTGGAGCCGCCACACACTCACTGATCTCGGGGTCATTGCTCGCCAGAAATACGACATACTGAGAAACGGCTGGAGGCTATTAAAATTTCAAACTACTCAAGTCGCAATTTCCAAATCCGATAACGTTGCATCTCTGCAAGTTTCAGTGAGGCGCTTACAAGATGATGCAAGCACATGAAAGTTGATATGACAAGGGCGCGATGAGGGTGGTTGACAGGACACTACGCCGCTTCCTTCTTTCCTTTTCCTCTACTTAAACAGTGTGTCGTGTGCGGGAAGGTGCTCTCTGGGAAGCGTCTGATCAAATCTGCATGATGACAAGCGAAAGCGTTGGCGTGAAAGACGAGAGGAGAGATATGACCATCAGCTCGACTAACGGCTTTTAAATCCCCCTAGCGTAGCGCACACTGATTTCTTTCTGATTTCTAATGGGAGTAACATCAATGAGAATAATGTTCGGTTACATGATGAGATCTCCCCGTTGAGGATTCACGTCTTGCACTTGCCCCCGTCGTCATGACGAGGGAGAGCCGTGACGGAGCGTTGACTGGCATTGACGATGCCTTCTCGGCGATAATACGACAACAAACATGGCGATAAAAGCATCAGGTGTCATTAAAGGTTGAGTAGGTGATTCTATTACGAATCATACTGATACCAATGAATACATTAAATACTCTGACATAAAAACATAAAAAATGTCATCATGACCCCGTCCAATGAAAAAAGTAGGTCCGGGGTAAATATTTGGATGGCCTGATTGTGGGCACTCGTTGGGGGAGTGGCTTTGAAGAGAGGTCTGAACGAAGGGGGCGGGACTTTTTCAGTTCGGCGATGCGTTCAAAGTCAACGTCTCTGTGTTTTCCAAATGACCTACTCTGCCTTTAAAGAGCGATTGGTTGGCGAGATGAAGATGTTTGAGTGACATCGCCACCAAACACGCACCTTCATCCCTTCACAATAAAACAGAGAGTAATGCATAGGAGGAGCAGAACAAAATTGTGCATGGTAATGAAGGGCGAATAATAAATAAACTAAATGATAATGGCCATTAGAAGAAAGTTAAAAGTGCTATTTGACAAGGTAAAGAACCGAGAAAGGGAAATCAGGCACGAAAAACGACTCCACGTCTGAGCGGTGCTGCACGACAGTCAAACCCAAAAAGGCGTTGAAGTGGCAAAGAAACTGAGAGAAAGCTAAATTACTTCCAAAGTAAAAATGACACACACGATATACTTTAACAGCTGGCTACAGGTCACATGGGCCGGGTTATAGTGAGGTGGGAAAGCGTGAGGCAGATGTTGAGAGACCTGAGTGTGTGCGTGGTCACGCCTGACTGAAAGCCTCTGTGACTCTGTGGGGTTTCTGCAGGCGAGGGAGGGGGGCACACATGGCTGTGTGTACTAATCGGTCGTCCGTCTGAAAATGGAGTGATAAAAAAAAAAAAAACTTGGGGCCGTTAAAATCCCCCCACATTAAAATCCAAACAGCCAGGCCTCTCCATAAAGTTGCCGTTACTAATTAAGGCCGGACTTTCCTCTCATCTTTCTCCCGCCGCCGCCTCGCCCTCTCCATCACACCGTTTAATGGCCGACACTCCCTCCTTCTGTCACTCGGCCAAGCGAGAGGTGTTTTCCATTACAGGGTGGAGGAGCGGCCGGCATTCGTCACCGACTAAGATCTGGATGACGTTTAAGAAACTTTAATGTTAAACAGCAGAAGAAAAAGAGTTCGATGGTAGAAGTGGGGCGGTTCAGCCAGAAGGCGGGGTTTCCTAATGTGCCTACTCATCCTCACAACTCCACATCCGCCGGCCTGCTGTTCAAACATACAGATGTGCTGGTTTCCATCCCCTGGAGAAAGGCATATTCCTCACCTGCCTCTTCCCGTCTGTAACGCTGTCCTTGTTCCACATCCTCCCTAATTCCTGCACACAGAACAAGGGATCCCGCTCTCATTTTCTCGCCAAAAGGTAACTCGCCTGATGTTTACACCCTCGTGTATTTTTTATAACAAGCGCTGCTAAACAAACACTTTCCCCCGGAGGAGGAAGTGCACCTCTGACCACGCAATCACAGCTTGGCACAGGACGCTCTCTCTACACTCTACGCTATCTGCTCTTTAACAAATGAGCGCCTCGGTTCCTTACGGATTTATGCGAGCCCCGGGCGTACGCTGTTGTGGGCCGGTCACGCTAAATCTGCCAGTTTTTTTTTTGTCAAGGTGTAAAAATGGATTCCACTACTAAATCACACGCAGGGTTTTTTTTTCTTCATTAAATCGTTTCTACTTGTACAAACCTGCTTTGATGGCCTCATGAGTAGTTGGGGGGGCAGATGGAGGCCGAGAGATGGATTTCAACGTGACCTTGATTCACTAGTGTAATCACATGAACACAATCCCAGATGATTTGATTAATACCATGAGATACAGAGAGCAGAGGCCGAGAGTGTATCTCTTTCTGCACACTCATGCCCCGTTTCTTTCCTCCTCGTTATTTCTGTCTCCTCTAACCCTTTTTATTGGACATCTGTGTCCTCAGATCAAGCCAATGACAAAAGCATTTAGTTTCAATGCCGTGAATCTTAATTAGTGCAAACGACTTATGACTATTTGTTTTGTTTTTTTTACCCCATGTGAAAGTCAAAACTTCACAGCTATGTATTTTGGTGGGTATGTTTGTATGAGAAGACTGCATATGATCCATGAAGCTAGGTTAGATAATAGGTATGCATATTAATCGGCTTTAAAGCTGCTTTTATAATGACTGAGAGATTCATTGCTTTATTGTCTTTCAGCTCATTGTTTTGGTTTTGGTTTTTAATGTTTTGGCTCACTCCACTCGCATCAACGTCACTTCCATCCATAGGAACTGTTCACTACCTGTGCAGCGTTCAGCAACTATAAAGAGACATATTTCCTTTAAGAATTGGTGGAATGCTGATGTTTCTAACTAGACTGTTTGCTACTTTTTCACCATGAACTACGAACCGCATCGAAGAGAATAATATTCCCATGCCGTGTTGAGGGCTTACCAAAATTAAACATGCAGGTTTAATTAGTTTACACGAAGATGGCACCAATGTGAGAATGACACAATCCACATTACAATTAGAGCTGTGATGCTTTAGGCAATGACACACTGTGTTGAGCCAGGTTCGGTGATTTGACCAGAGCATCCTGCATGTTTCCTTCTCAGAGCAGACCTGTATCAAGACAGAGACTATGCCGACGCAGTTGTCTCATTAAAACTAACGAGGAGCCTTTTTGGTCTGCAGCGGCAGCCTCATCAACACGTTCACCCTCCCACTTCGTCAAAAACCACAGCTTAGCCAGCGGCCCTGCGCTTCAAACTGGGAGGCGGAAATCACGAGCGTGTTCTAGTCCTGCTTCATGTGTAAAGTGTCCTGACAGTAGAAATAAAATGAAATTTAATTGAAGTGAGGCTCCAGGTCCCCCTTTAGCGTCTGTTTTGGACTTGGCTTGTCATGAAGACAGTGAATAGTACAAAAGTCTCATTTCAAATTTAACTTCCAATGTATGTTTATTTGCTTTTTAGGTTTTAATTACGCCTCAAAACTTAAAATGATGTTAGTTAGTTAGGTAATAAAACTACGGTTTAACTCCCGCCTCTCCTGAGTGGATTTTCCTTCTCTCTACTACATCTGTTGCTCTGACCGGGTAATACCGGTGGGTTTACATTGTTGAAAGCCCAGTGCACCCATACAGACGCTGCCTCGGTAGCGCCGACCAAGCTGCTGTATTTGACAAGCTGTAAGCATATTGGTCCAACACCTGCGGAGCTTTACACCATCTAGAAAACAGGGACACAACCACAGCAATAACCATAAAACATAAAGCTTTTATTGAAGCTCACCAACTCCAACTCTATTTGTCCAATGCAGAGCCTCTCCAAATGAAGTTTAATTTGTTTGCCACTGTGATGAGGCTGTCACGGGCGGTAATTTATTAGTCACACTTGCACATCATCAGCAGAATATTCATAACACGCCCACGTAATCGACCCACAACATCCCACAGCAACAGAGGAGTACTTGGGAGGCCTGCTGCTGCTAACGGGACATTTCCTACAACACTGACGGCTACCTTCCCACTCAGCCAGATTCACCATTCTCAAGCTAGACTGGGGCGAGTGTCAGAACGGCTTGGCTGTAAAGTAGATTCATGCTTCTGTTTCTCTCTCTCTCTCACACACACACACACACACACACACACACACACACACACCAGAAGCCAGAAGCCGCCACTCTGAGCCGAACAACGCTGAACAGATCGGAGGATGCTTTTTTGAGACAAAACACAGAAAACACACAGAAAAAAGCTGCCGGGCTGGAGACTGTGGTCAAGGGTTAAGGAGTGGTGAAGTGACAAATAGCTTGTGGAAACAGAACAAAAAAAAAACAAATAGGAAGCCAGAAATATATACGATATAAAGAAAGACTGAGAAAGAAGTCAAAAAAATCATTAACCCTAAGGGTGTAAAAATGACACCGAGGTTTGGTGAAAGAAAAGAGCTACTGATGATGATGACGATGGTCACCATGACGCCGATAACCCGGGGCTTGTTAAGAGATTCATCCCACACACACACACACACACACACACACACAATCTCTCTCACACACACACACTCCCACTCATTTTTTGAAAACTTCATCTCGAAATTAAGTCCAACACATCTCTCGGCTCGGCCCCGAGGTGCCGAACGCCACCGCTGAGAGAGGAGCTGTGCAGCGGAGAGTCGAAGCGAACGGGAGGGAAACGGAAAAAAGTTAGAGAAGTAGAACAAGAAGTGGACAACAAAGCTGGAGAGAGGGATGTAAAGCAATGAGGGGCGCAGTGGGAGAGTGAGACGGAGGAATAGAAAAATAGTCGCTCCGAACCCCTTTGTGGGGGGAAAGCCACAACAAGACGACACCAAGTAAAAAGGAGGAAATGCTTCCTTTCATTTGTCACCATCAGCCACCAAATCACTGTTAAACACAGGGTGTTGAAAACGAAATGCACAACGCTTTCCAACAACAGGTGAAAGCAACTTCATGTCCAGAGTAGAAGCTAGAATGAGACGGAGTCATGTTATGGTTCATGTTCTGGGTCCGCTTACCCCGACCTCCACGTGATCCGAGCCCTTGTCATCCTGCTTGTGGAGGATCTCAAAGTAGTATCGTCTGGACGAGATCAGGCTGAGGGGAGAGAGAGAGAGCTATTGTTAGATATTTGATGCTGATTTAAAAAAAAGTAGAATTATCTATCTATAAAAAGCCACTGCAGCTGCTTCCACCTCCGGATCATGAAAACCGTATGTGTTGGACCAGAAATACAACTCTGGGCTACCGAAAACTAAAAGGTGAGACCGGGTTTAATGAGACTGTAGCGAAGAAAGGTAAACAGTTTGACTTTAAAAGTGCAGGATAGTCATAAAAACACATATGTCAACAGGGCCTGAGAATAGACAGGTTAATCAGCCTCCAAGATAAATCTGGGCCACGGGCAAAAGAGACGGCAATGAGCCAGGATATTATCAGCCTCGGGTCCTGAATAAAACACTCTTTCTGAGATGGTGTGTGGAGGAAAATCGATGCTGCACATAAATCAACATTTTACCATCACACGGTCTCTGGCGTTCCTCTGGGTCTCTTCGCTTAGACCGAGCAAAGATCTGATTGGAAGTTTGGCCGCGTATGTTTATTCCCTGAAAACGCACGCACGCCGCCGAGCAACAATTTTCTTATCGAAAACAAAGCTGGGATAATAGGCCAGCATCTGCTGCTGAATGAGAGACGCCCAGGCACCGCTGCACACATCATTAGCTCTCAAACACACACACACACACACACACATTTGTGTGGAGTTCACATCCTTAGTGTATTAATGTACTGTTTAATAAAGAATTAGCCTTAGAGGCACAGAAAAGTTATGTTTTAATGATAAAAAGTCGCTGCATCCTCGTCATTTGTGAAACATTTGGCTCCTCCGTTTTAATAACCTTTGATTCGCTATAATGTTGTTTTTCACTCTTCATTTTTCTGCCTTTGTTTCCGTTTCTCTCCTTTTTCTCTCCTGTTTATCGCTCGAAGCAGACGAATCATCTTCTTTGATGAAGTCTGTGTTTGGAATCGATGAATATCCCCTCGGAGAAAAAAAGAAAAGAAATGGAGATAATACAAAACTAGACAAGCAAAGATTTCTTTGCTGCAAGATGTTGTCCTCGTTGAGAGTAAAAGTCATGTTTAGAAGGTATAAAATATGTAATACTTCTTTACAATGTGACAGATGGCTGTTACCCGGAGGCCAACGTAACATTTTAAAGTTGCCTCGACCGTCACGTCTGAGAAGCCGAAGCCAAAGTCACGATCAAGAAAGGCAAATTACAGTTATAGTGTTGATTTGTCAGCGTGTGTGTGTGTGTGTGTGTGTGTGTTCCTGATCAGGTTGACCGAGTTGAACGGGAAGGACAAAAGGCTGAATCGGGGCGTCGCGTCGATGCGTTGCTCCGCCCACAAACGGCGACCACAACACGCAGCGGCCCGGCGTTCTGTAACCAATAAATCACTGCAGGTGCAGGAGAGAAGTGACAGTTCGCGAAGGTCACTCTCATGAATAGGGAACGTCTCTCTCTGTGCAGCTGCTGAAACGGCACTGAGCCAACGTAAGTGGCTCTTTCAGCTGCCGGCTCCCAGCGTCGCCCTTTCCCATAGCATTCAAACGCAACAGCATCCCGGACCTTCAGCTCACACTTAAAACAAAGAAAATATTTTAGTTTTCTCAGAACAAAACGCATCTAAAGGCCTATTAGATTAGATTAAACAAATGTTACTTAACTGAAATAAACAGTAATGTGTGGAAATATTACTTTCAGACAAAACAAAAGGTTTAAAAATAAAATAAATGCTAAAAAAAAATTGTATCTCCCCAATTCTAGCAAATGGAATTTCAGGTTGGCAAGGCTTTTTAACATCCTGAACACAAACTGATGTCTTTTTGGCGGCCGTGCTTTATTGGGTTGCTCTCCCTGAGCAGATGACTGTAAATGGGTTTTAGAGATATTGGTACATTTCCTGACCCCTTCATCAGATCGTCTATTTCAGCCCATAATCGGACTCCATCTGGGGGATAATCTAATGTCAGGGCCGAGAGGATGCCGTCTGCCGCCACAGCGTTTCACAGTCCGGCTGACACACAACCACAGACGAGGAGGACGCTTAAAAACAACAACGAAGCAATCGCACACATGTACACAGAGCAAAATGCATCGACTTAATATCATCCGTCAACATTTGAGGAACTCTTTCTTCGAGCCGCTTAGGTAAAAAACGTAAAAAATGCACACAGTGACAGACTGGCAGCTCAGATGATTCTGTTTACCTGGTATACGATGCCAGATAAGATAAGACACACACACACACACAAACACACACAAAGATAGCAGGCGAATAAACAGCCGGGATATAGACAGACAAAAGGATGGTATCATATCACAGCTTACCCCTCCTTCTGTTGGTCTTATATAGAACGGCGAGGCGGAATAAAGAACTGAGAAACAGAGAAGATAAACAGCAGAAGAAGAAGAAGTCCTATTCACACACATAGTCATCCATCCGCCAATTCAGTAGCATTTTTTTTTTTTTATGTAATTGAGTTCCTCTGAGGAGGCGACACATTTGCTGATTTGTTTTCTGAAGTTGTCTGCTGAGTTATTATTATGCATTTTCTTATTTTTTTGAAGCTTTGCATGATTTCTTTGCATCTTCTTTTTGATTTGGCGCGAAGAAGACAGATATTCTTCGGGAAAATAAAGAAACGGAAAAGGAAAGATTTGGTGAGAGAGAGGGGATTTCACAAAACTCCAATAAGGCTGATTTTGAACTGAAATATAAAGGATAAAGGCGCTGCATGAGTCCATGTCTATGTGCGCGTGCCCTGGTCACACCTGTCTTCCTGTGATGGATGACGAGGACAGTGAGACGGGTGCATAAAAAAAAAGAGGATGGATGGAAGAGCAAATGAAGAGCAGAAACAGAGAGGGAATCATAAAGGCTTTTTCTATCTTAAAAGGGAAAAAATACATTACAATGAATATCACACTGTGATTTCCTACAGAGCGCCACGCCGCGAGGGGGGGGGGGGGGCATGAAAGAGCAAGTGAAGGGCGAATGAGAGACGGGAGGCGAAAGAATAGCTATTAGCGTGTGACTCAGAGGATGAGTAGAGGACACAAAACAAGAGTCTAATTGCCTGACTAATTGGAGTCTTTGTTTCCAGTTTCCCTTCATCGGGCTGAGCGGATAGCGACAGACAAAAGGGGGCTCGACTGCTGGAAAACACCAGGCGGGAGCAAAGCGGCGTTCTCAGAGTATCATCCAAAGTATGCAAAATGTATTTGGCAAGAACATATAGAGAGGGTTTTTCTCCTTCTTGCTGCTGATAGACACATTCCTTTCAGGTTGGTACTGCGGATTAGTTGGAATAAATACAAAGACGTACAGATTGACCATCCACACACACACACACACACCCTGGGTGTTACTAACCTGGTGAGCAGAGCCGAGGTGGAAATGGAAACAGTACACATTCTGTCTTCTTTCTCTTACTTTCCCTCCATCTATCTGCCCGCCGCCGGCTACGGCACATTTTTTGTGATTCCACTTTTCCTGGCATCTCCTCTGCTTTTTTCCCCCCAAACTCAATTTCTCATTTATGCTATCTGACTGTCACCCAGACTCTCCCTCTCTCCATTACCCACAGGTGGCCTTTAAATAAAAGACTCGGCGAGTGCTCTCTCCTCTCAACTACATTAATGATACCAGTGTTTAGACTCGCCCCAAGGAGACGTGCAAACTTCACTTTTCTCCCCATCGCGCTCTCTCTCTCTCCCCTCTCCACTCCGTTTCTCATGCATTCCTCTAATCCATCAGAGAGATACCACGCTGCTCTCCCCTGCAGCCTCAATAAATCCTCTTTCTTCCATCCCCCTTCCCTTCCCTTTCCCCCTCCTCTCCGTCTTTTCTCCTCAATCTTGTCCATTGCTTCTCCACAACGCCAATTCCCCCATATGTAATTATCTAATGTGGCGTTACGGCATTATCTCTGATGCTTTTTGTTCTCGACGCCTCCACGTCCACCCCGTTCTCACTTTGATTTCCGTATTAACACTCCTTCTCCTCCGCGACCGGCCTGAATGCATGGCTATGTGAAGACATTTAGTACCTCACAATGCCTCGCTCTCCTGTGGTTTGTGTATTTGTGCCACACTGAGAAGCAATATGCTCTTCTTCTCACAGCAATTATTACATTACATCAAGGTCAAATAATACAAGCTACTGTGGATTAACGTACAGGGGACATGGGAGGTAGACAGTTATACAGTGCATTAGTAAATAGGGAGGATTAAGGGACAACATGTCCCTAATGTTAACAGATCCAACAGCCAACCATTGATCCACACTGTAAAAAAAAATTGTAATATAACAGAATTTTACTGTTTATTTTACATATTTATTCTGTATTTTTAAAATACCATTCAATTTACAAAAAGAGACTGTGATTTTACATGTCAAATGTAAAATAACAGGAAATCATTGTAACTGTGAAAACACACAATATTTCTGTTATTTTACAAAAAAACACATTAGAAATACATATATTTATTGTTAAAATACGTTCACAAATGTATCGTAATTTCACAAATATGTGTCTGTTATTTAAGGGAATAAACTGTAAATTTCAAGTTTAAAACTCTAAAAAAAGGGAAAAAATCATTTAAAATTACTGAGAAATGAATAGTAAAATAACTATTTAATTTCTAATTTTACTATAATTTATTTGTTATTTGACTTATGTTTTCATTGAAAACAACTACAATTAAAACTGCCCAGTGATGAATGGGCCCTTGCATTGCCAACTCGGTTAGTGCTTAGAACGCCTGCCAGTGCAGGGCAGCCTGGCCTGGCCACATGCCACGTCGCTGGTCGTCCCTTGCCTGAATTTTCATGTCGATTACCATATCAGACGATTAAAGTCATCATGCTCGACTGGGGTGCAAAGTTCCACAACACTGGGACTGTAGCGACCCACTGGAAACGTCGCTCCCTCTTACATGGAGACATAACGGCGCGGTAACGGCATTCAAAGCGTCCTCCCAATCTTCCACAGGAAGCGTGAGCAACGTCTGGAGGCTCTTCCGGCCAAATTTGACACATGAGGAGGAGTGCATACGAGTGTAAAAACATGACATTTCATGTTGCCAATAGGTGGCGCTCTGATTGTGAGTCAATATTGCAGTGCAGACGTGTTCAGGGTGGGACTCTCATCAACTGTGTGAAGTTTGGAGCTGATCACACAATGTACACTGAAGTTACAATAAGGATCTAAAATCGTGGCATTGTCATGGCTTACTTAATTCACTGCATACATTTGTAAACTATGGCAACATAGTAATACGTATTGTTGTTTTAAATATGTCAGTGTAAGTCATGTTTGATTTTGCTTTCATATTTTATATAAATCCGACATATAGAGCGCTTTTATTTTGTGGACTTCCTGTCGCCGCGTTTCTTTTTCCTGTGTAGTTATTTTTCGTGTCTGGACATGTCTGTGGGGTGTCGAATCTGTGACGTGCTCTCGTCCATCTTTAAGCGCTGTGATTGGCTAATAGTGAGACAGTATACACTACGTTGCGTCTTCAATCGGCCAGTCGTATATTCCAGATCTTTCCGAGCGGCATTTACGAATCTCACGAGAGGCTTTTGGATATTTGGCGTTGGACTTTGGACTGGCTTTTGACACTTTGGACCTTGGACAACGAGAGGAGACCACATTGGGACGGCTTTTGGTGCGCGAACGAACGAACCGTGAGTTATTTGAGCTATTAATGAATTTTAATCTGTATTTAGCATGCACATGTTAGCTTGGTAGGCTATGTCGTAGCTATGTCCGTTAGCGAGCAACAGCATGGGCTGATACAGCTAATGACATTATCAACACTGGTACATATTGTTTTTCTTAAAGTTAATAGTGGTTACTATGTGAAAGAATTACGTGTTTTATTTATAACTTATCTTGTCCTGTGTGGTTGAGTTAAAGGCCGTTAGCTTAAGTCCGCTATTCAGGTAGCTAGCTAGCTAGCTGGCTGGCTGGCTGACTGGTGGCCTTGAGGTAAACAGCTTTTTCGAGCTCTGCCTTTTACCGTGAGTTTGTTTTACGGTCTTGAGCTAAGTAGTATTTGTCGTCTGCTTTGGTTTCCACCATGAGTTTGCATTTAAATTAATTTGTTAATTTCATATTTATTGCGGTAGTTACTCAGCGTTTTACACAGATATCCCACTGCAAGAAAAGACATAATATCCACGGCGGTGTCTCATGCAGTTTCAAGTTCAATAGGGACAGCGGAGATATGATGGATATTTTTGCTAGTCATGCACTTTTTTCGCAAGTCTTGAAGCGCAAGCGAAGTGGCTGTGTGTATGATATACAGCATGTTAATGTGTACACGTGCAGCCTCCTGCAATAATTAATTGGCTTATAAAGGTTTGAGTTTGTAATAGCTGGGGCAAGCCTGTGTAAGATAAATTCAAAACTTGTATATGTATAATATATATATATATATATATATATATATATATATATATATATATATATATATATATATATTTTACACTTTGTTTCCACTGCTGACGTATGTTTAAGAACGTTTATATATTATAGAGATTAGATTCCAGCTCTGTATGATAAGTGGTCTGAGATTATATTTTAATGATATGATATATGACTTGATGTTATATGAATAACCACAATTATTATTATTGATTTTTTTTTTGCAGTGGAGAAAATCATCAGAGGGAGGAGACCAGTGGACACTGTGAGTACCAGAGGAATGGGTTTCTATTTGTTTGACTGCATTCAATACAAGTTTTCACTGTTATATTCCTGATAACGTTTTTGTCCAGTGTGCCTTGTTTTCATTTAGGATGCCTCACGGGTAAAACCACTGGCTGTCCGTTGCTGCCAAGCAGAGGATGGAGGTTCGGTGTGACAGGCAGGAGCCTGTCATCTCTTTCTCCGGCAGACCCTCTGGTTTGTACTCAAACGTTTTTTAATATCATTGAATGTTTTACTTTAATTGTTAGGTGTTTTCTCACTATATTTGTACACCTGACTTAGTGGAAAGACCTATGCTTATATAATTATTATAAATTATGAATGACATTTCTGACTGATTTTGTCTTTTTAACTAGCCCATGGAACTGGTCATCGCCATGCCGTGAGGAAGTGGCCAACTTCTGCTTGTACCGGCAGGAGCCACAAGTTGGTCATCCCACCAGATTCTCCAGACAAACAGGTAATGTTGTTTTGGAAGTCATTTGACAAATGATGTTTGATGTTGATCATAATCTTGTTTGCATGATAATAATTCTCCGTTGTGTTGTTCCAGTTTGTTCTTCTTGTTGGGGACTCCCACCTTCGCAGCATCGTGGATGGGTTTGTCACGATGCCGGAGGGATGCCTTTCCTTTGGTGCCATGGCGACGCCGGGGGCTTGCACCAGGGACCTGAGGGTCGAGCTGGTGAGTGCTATTGTGCCACGTACACCAGATGTTGTCTGTGTTCTTGCCCCCAGCAACAACCTGACGGCCAGGAGGACGGTGGAGCAGGCAGGGGAGGACTTCCGTGCGCTCATCGCCAGTGCCTGCAGTCGGTGTCGAAGGTGTTCGTCCTGGACTTTGTTCCTCGCCTGTCTGTCGACGTGGATGTCCAGGATCACTTCAGGAAGGAGTTTCGCCGCTTTGCAGCAGTCATGGGTAAGTTTTAAAAGGATTTTTGTGAAGTACATTTACATGTACTGTGTGTAATATGTTCTATAGCAGACTTTTAAAGTCACTATGCCATCTTTGTGTATTTATATTGTGCTTTTCAAGACACCCAAAGCACTGTTGTGTAACCTTTTTGCAAAGGTATACAAATATAGTACAGTCCACAGTTACTAAAATTGTTTTCTTTTCATTAGACAGGTGCCTCTTCAAGAGAAATCGAGACAAGGGATCAAAAGTGGAGTGGAACACCACCAAAAACAACCTGCAGTCAGTCCAAAAGTTTTCACGCTGATGACCAAAATGTCAGACTACAAGTGGAGGGAATAAGAAGTGCTCAGTTATGGAGTTATGGATGCCTTGGATAGAAATAATACTGTAAATTGGTAACTCAACTTTTTTTTTTCATTTCCAATTCAGTTGATTTTTTTGTTTGTTTCAGAGTCATTATAATGTAATTGATTTTTGAATATTGCTGTAATAATGGTTACCTGTTACAGTTGAATAAAAATACTGAGAATGGGAAAATTGTAGCTGTTCTTGTTTCAATGTTAATTTACCATCTTTATGGGTAATTTCACTGTTT